>PVKE010017410.1:0-30790 GCA_004027555.1 Craseonycteris thonglongyai
AAAAGATTACGCCAAGTGAAAAGAAGCCCGTCACGAAATAGCACCCATTACGGATCCCATTTACGTGACATATCCAGCCTGGGCCAGCCGCTGGAGACAGAAAGCAGATCAGTGGCTGCCAGGGGCTGAAGTGAGGGGAAAATAGGGAGTGACTGCTTGGCACTGGCTTTCCCACTGGCATGAATCAAATGTTCTGAAATGAGATCATAGCCACGGTGGCACGATTTTGTGAACACTGTAAACTCGTTCAAGTGTACATTATAATATCTGCCAAAAGGAACTGATACTTTCGAAAATCCAAACTGCCTTAGAGTTGTGGTGCTCAAATTTTGACATGTTTTAAAATGACCAGGAGTGCTTATGAAAATACAGATTTCTAGACCCGTCCCCATGTCAAAGGCAGGGGCCAAATTCCCAGGTGATGCAGACGCTGGTCTGGAGACCTCACTTTGCTGACCTCGGCCCTAGACCACTTACCGGTAGAATACCAAGATAGCACAAATACTGGAAATAATCAAATCTTTTCTTTTTAAAAGAAAAATGTAAACTACCACGTCAAATGCCATGAAATTTCTACTTGTTAAATGTATGCATTGAACACAAAGCACTCCTTTTCACTCTTTGATGAGTTTAGTCATAAAAAAGAGTTTCAAATAACTATTTTCGGAAGAATGAGAGGTTTGGGTTCTAATTCCATAATTTAGAAATCAAGTTTTGACAAAAGCTTCCCGAGAAAGGAAAACCAGCTCTCACAGCACCCGAGCCTGGATCCTTGCTCATATCAGTGATCTCTAGAGACGCTCATGGATTACCGTGGATTCAACATCATCCACGGAGCCTTGCAAATGGCTTCAGTTCAGAGACTCATTTTCTTTTAATACAATAGCCACCAAATAATAACAACAACACTAATGCATCTTTCTTTAGTATAACACCTGCATGAAAGGATTATGCAACAAAAGCACAAATGGATCTGGAGCTGCCCTTACCATACCGTTAAGCAATATTAACTATATGGCTTCTCTACCTTGCCTGAATTTAAAAATAATTCTGACTCAAAACATTAAAACCAGCATACTTTGATTACATTCAATTGTATACAACATTTACAAAGCCCTCAAAATCTGAAGCACTGTTACAATGACTATGCTAATAGAGAGATAAAGAAAGGACCAAAAAAATGATTCCAAACACCCTTGTTTGTATTTTTGTTTTTCTGCTCTTTTAAATCTAGTTTTTTTTTTCCTCAGTGCTTCTCTACCCCTTAACCTGGTGATGAATGTAATCTTAACTTCTCATATATTAAATTCTTCTTAAATGTTAGATTAATCTTACAATAAAATAATTTCTCAAGCAAGAAAAACTAAACTCTTTCAATATAGGGTTTAAACCATGAGTACTTGGAGCATTCCACATTTCTAGATTCATTGTTAATTCTAAGGACTGCACTGAGTAGGAAAAGACTATTTCTACCTGTGGAAGGACAGGACACTGTCCTAATTTCCTTAGGAGACATAAAAATGTTCACAATTTCCCATTATTCTTACATTAGCTATTCAAACGCATGCTAGCAAGTTTAATTGAGAAGGGTTTAATTAGGGTTATTAGCTAAAACTTTGTTCTCTTTTACTTTCAAATTGGACTTCTCTCAACAACAAAAGATCCATTGTTCATTCTTATTGTGACACATATTAATTTTTATCCTCCACACAAGATTATGAGAAAACAAATGACAGAAGTGAATCATTTGGGCCCCTGGAGGATCTTCCTAGTTACACTTTCAGTACCCAGGAAGCAGGACAACTATATTTTATTTTTTTCTGTGTGTATGCACACATGCACACATGTATGTGCACGCTAGCTCATACAGCCCTTGCACCCCAAGCTATGCAAAGAGTAGGGATTGAGGGAGAACTTACCAAATAAATTTTTCATGCCAAAAGCAGGTCAAATATTGTATGATTCCATTTATATGAAATGTACAGAACAGGCAAATTCATAGAGACAGAAAGTAGGTTAGTGGTTGCCAGGGGCTGGGGGTGAGAAAACTAGAGTCACGACTGCTAATAGGTACAGTGTTTCTTTATGGGGTAGTGAGAAAATGTTCTAGAACTAGACAGGGGTGATGGCTGCCTAACATTATGAATGTACTTAATGCCAATGAATTGTACGCTTCGAAATGATGAAAATAATTTATGTGAGTTTAAAAAAAAGGCCAAATTGCAAAATACCAACCACCACTTACAATGTTCACTATCTATGTATTTCGCCTTTCCACAACTATACCCTGCTGCAGCCCCAAAGCACAAACCTCACTAAATGAATGTGCACAAACTAATCTGGAGAATGGAACTATCTGCTCCCTGCCAACGTCACCTCAGTCTCACTGTGGTCAGATGTTACCAGACATTCATGGACGATGAGAAAGCAAAATATCCAAGAACCCAACCCATCCCCCTCAAAACCATCAGCAAACTGCATTTGTTTCTCTGTTGCATTTTGTACCTATGTAGGTTATTTTTAGAGATGATTATGCAGAGTGATTTTTGTGGTCACCAAATCAGAGCCTCATCAAGAGCTAAGCACAGAACAGCCTTTCCCCATCCACAGAGTTGGCCCTGCCAGGGCCCTGCTCAGCTGCCCTGGCTGTGGCTGTTCATAGAAGCAAAACTCCCAGAAGGTGCACTGAATGTGGCCCCAGCAGAGAGAGATGAGAAGGGAGGAGGCCCAAGAACTGGACAATTCAGAGTTGGGCTGGCAATAGTCTAACAAGGAGAGGGAAGCCTGCCCCACAGTTGCAAGATGACAAACAGTCCATTCTGTCAAGTGACCTTTTCCCTCCCAGAAAGCTTAAATTCTGAAGATAGGCCCTAGGGGCTGTACTCATTATGAATTTGTCCAGATCCTAAAGCCAGTCGTCTTTTATTTATATTTAGTACCTCACTGTCAGTTTTCAGAGAGTACCTCCTCCTTATAATTGCTGCTTTTTTTGTGCAGTTAATTACACTCCCAATGACAACTATTTGAAAAACCCTGAAAACCCTGAGACAATTCAGTTCAAGGGAAACATTGCAAGCCAGAAGGCTGAGCTGCATGCCTGCTTCGCTGAGATGTTCTATTTCAGACAAGAGGCATGGCCAGCCTATACGACTCAGAGGTTGGTTACAGGTGCACATTAAGTATAAAACAAACAAAAAATACCTTGTGAGCTCTTCTTTAATCTTCAAGGGTTCGTGTGGGTAGAATTTCACTCTAAAGCACATGGTATAAGGTGGATGAGCTGAAACATCATAAAGAAAAGACATGAGAAAAGCAGCAAAACACCGTGGACTCAAACATACACAGGAAAGTCAGCCATGACCCTGTAGAGCCTAGTCTGGGGGATGGGGCAGGGGAGAGAATGATTTTCTGGAAGAAGCAGATATCATGCCGAGGAAAGCAAAGCAACAGTGACAACAAAGTCCAAAACTCTTGACAAGACACGCAAGGCAAATGCAAGGTACAGGCAATCTAGTCTGTTAGCACATCTTTCCACATCACAACTCCCCTTTATTCTTTCATTCTCTCCAGGTCACAGCTTCAAATAACATTTTTTCTCCCGATCTTCCCACCACCCACTTGTGACAAATTGCATGTAACTACCATTCAAGTTTTTTGGCCTAGTAAAATTTTTTTTAGTCTGTGAGGTGGAAAAATGTCATTGCACGTGACTAGTTTTCCCAAAGTAATGGTGCCTTTGAACTTAAAATCAAGGTTTTAAAAATGGAGTCAGTCACACAGTGACCCTACTTTGTGTATTTTTAGTATTACCTGCTTATGAGGTAATCTACAATTCCATGATTTGTCTAAATCAAGGTATTCAGAGGCTTAACTTCTGGTTGAGGTTCATGATTATGAAATAGTCTAACTGCATTAAATATATGGAATTCAATGACCAGCTAAGGGGATTCTATAGGATTTCTGATACCTTCATTTATAAAACCACTGTTGACTTGAGATATTAACCTAATAAATGCACACAAGATACATTCAGATTTTAGTTAGCATATAAAATGAACATATTATAATCAAAGAAATATGATGGTTAGCATTACTATTTCTACAGATCTGACATACCCACTCATTTCTTGCCTTTGTATCAGTATGACTACTTGGGATCAGCTCTGAGCCTATATCCAAATGTAAACATGAAACAGCATCCTATTCTCTCCCAAACCCCTTTCATAATAAGCAGGGATCAATCACTAGCCAACTCTGCAATGTGTGGGGCTATTCTGTATATAGATGAATTCTTTATGTAGAAAGGACTATCAACATCAAATATGAATGCATAATGAGGACAGTTTCATATAGAAAACAACACAAAAATAATTTGAAGGGAAATATCCAATCACAGGAAAACCCCACTATCTTGCTATCTCAGAAGAGAAAAACTGATAAAAATAAACACACACACACACACACACACACACACACACACTCCACACCACACCACCACCCCAGAATTCTCCACTCAATGCTCTCCTTCCCCACCAGGAGCAAGCAAATTTCTTAACTGAGTTGAGTGCTTCTAACCCAACCCTGCATTCCCCAGACTTAAGGAAACATTTTTCTGGAACAGTAGGAGAAAATGCACATCTATACAGCAATAAACAATGAAGAAAAATGCAAAGGACTCTTAATCCATTTATATTTCATGATCTCTAGAAATCTTGGCTCAAGATATTTTATCTTTACACATTCAACAGGTTTCTTTTGTTTAAATCATCAGCTTTATTTAAAGTATTAAAACTAATGGGATTTTTTATTATAAAACATCAACAAAGCAAAAAATGCAAATTACATAAGTTTTCTTCTTCCTTCCTTCCTTCCTTTCATTGAAGTCCTCAAAACTAATACATGTTTAAGCACAACCAATGAAGATTAGATCGATGATAGATGATATAGAGATGATAGAAAGAAAGAAAGAAAGAAAGAAAGAAAGAAAGAAAGAAAGAAAGAAAGAAAAGGCCATCCCCTTTCAGTTTCCTTCACTTTGTCTCTATTTCTGCCCCTTCTGTCCCTCAGGTCCCCACCGTACCCCAAACTTTCCACTACTGTTAACAATTTTATTTATATTATTCCACCCCTGTTATCATCCTCATCCAAATATATGCCAACATGATTACAAATGTGAGGGATTTTAAAATAATTCTCACAAAACAAGATCATACTACAAATGCTTCTCTTGCTTTTCTCACTTAAGTCTATATTCTACCCATCCCTCCAGGACAATAGATCTATAATAACTTCATCATAATTCATACTATGGATACACCAGAATGTACTCCACTACTTCTACTCTTTTCTTTTAATCATCATTCAGGTTATTTCCACAATTTTTCAATTTAAACAATTCTAATATATAGACAAGACTTTATGCATATATCATTAAATATTATACTTGTATCTTTATTTCTATAATACAGACTCCAAAACTTTGAATTGTTGGGTCAATTGGTATGGGAAAATGTTTTAAAGGGAACAAAAATAATAACCACTATGGACGGCAGTATGGAGATTCCTCAAAAAATTAGGACTGGAATTGCCGTATGACCCAACAATCCCTCTTCTGGGTATCTACCCAAAATACTTGAAAACCTTAATTTGCAAAGATATATGTACCCCAGTGTTCATCGCACACTGTTCACGGTGGCCAAGTCATGGAAACAACCAAAGTGTCCTTTGACAGATGACTGGATAAAAAAGTTGTGGTACATTTACTGGTACACAATGGACTCAGTGATAAGTCCATAAGTCCAAAGAAAACTACTACCGTACTCAGTGATAAGAAAAGATGGCACAGCCATTTGTGACAACATAGATGGACCCTGAAACCATCTTATTAAGCAAAATAAGTCAGACTGAAAGAATCAAGAAACATATGACCTCATTTATAGGTGGAATATAAAACTGAAAGTAACAAAGAAACGAAAACTTATGGACACACTCAATAGTTTGGTGGTTACCTGAGGGTAAAGGGGAAGGTGGGTGAAAGAGGGGGATGAGTTGGGAGGGGGTATAAGATATATGGTGATGGAGGGAGAGCTGATTCTGGGCACATAATGCAATAAACAGACGATGTCATGTAGAGTTGTACACTTGGAAACTATATAATTGTTACCAACCAAAGACAGCCCAATAAATTTAACAATAAAAAATATATCCAAAAAAATTAAAAATAAAAGCCAACTAAAGGCAAATTGGGGAAAGCAGGATCACAGAAGATGGTCCCAAACCAGAGCTAGCATTTCCTCTCCTTCCCAGTCAGCACATCTGTTTACCACGCCCTGTGCTGGCTTACGACTCAGGATTCACACTCATCCCACGGGATCAGGCAGTGAGGCTCCAAGCAGCTCCCCAGGTGGCCATCTGACTACAAAAGTCCTTCCATTCAGTCATCCTTGACGACCTGAAGCTCCAGAATGTTCTAATGCTTCTCCAAAGAGAGAGCCCTTCCATCATTTGAAGATGGCACTTATGGTCCTTCTGAGTCCTCTCTAAAATAGATATTTCCAGTTTTTTCTAACTGTTCTTCATGTGAAGCAATTTTGAGTGCCCTCACTCTGGGTATATGCCTGTCTACTCTGATTCCTCAAACACAGGGTTCCAGAATTTGCCACACCTGCTCAGGTGAAGGGACTATCACAGGCGTCCTTTGGGACATAATTATTGGTCCCCCTCAAACAGCCCCATTTCAATGTTGATTCACTTCGAGAGTACAATAAATCAACATCCTTAATTCCTTTCATATCACATATGCGGTTGCTAAGTCATGCATTAAAAAGTCATTAAGTTCCTTACATGTCCCTCAGTTCTCTAGAATGTGATAGTGGAAGAAATTAACACAGATACTAGTGATACACTTACCACTAGACCCATTATCACACAGGGGACAAGAGTGGGCAGCAGGAAAAAAAAAAAAGAGGCACTTTTCACGTCTAGTATGTTCTATCCATTTTCTTCTACCATCATATACAAGTATGCCCCTACTGTGTCTTTCCCTCACATTGATTGACCCAGCACCATTGACTTCATGTCACCAATAAAAGAAAAGTTTCTTTGAAAGCTAAAAGAGGCACAAGAGTTTCACAGTGAACCACAAGTTAGCACCAGGGATCGGATCTGACAAGAAGCTCAACCTCATCCTCAGGGCCTGAAGAGGCCACCATGGCAGCGGGTTTCCCTTTTAAGTATCCACTTGGAAGTCTAGCTGCACAGTTACATTATAAATCAAGGAGCAAAGCTAAGGAATGCTCCTTCACAGGGTTGGAACAGGCTGAAAAGACAAATAATTTCTCTCCAAAGGGCTGATCCTGTTATGGATAACAAGATTTATGGGGGTATGGACCTATATGTCTTGTTCAACTTCTTATCCCCAGAGCTTACTATTGATAAAAGACTGACTCTCTGCCTGTCTGGCTGAGTGAATGAATGCTGTTCCCCAACCTTTGAGGCAGAACTAGAAGAATAGCCGGCCCTGCCATCACATCCATGCCATCAAAGCACTGGCCTGGAGGGTCTATAGTCTGCACGACTATGGCAATTGCTAGGATTTCTATTTTGAAAACTCCTGGTGCTACATCTCCACTTCTGTCCTTCAATATCTGAACAAATTCCGGGACTTTCAAGTTGGTTTGAATAGCTATTTCTACAGAAAGGATTAATTAATTCAATCAATGAATACTTCTTGCACACCTACTAGGTACCAGGCATGGGTTTAAATGTACAAATCATAGTGGCTGTAAATAGATAAAAATTCTGTTTTCATGGCGAACACATTCTGGTGGGATGTACAAGTATAAAATCCAAACAACTAAGTGAAATATACAGGACATTCAAAGGTCATAAATGCTAGGAAGAATAAAGCAGAAAAAAATTTAAGGAGAGAAGACCACCCCCATCTGTGTTCCCTTTTCTCATCCACACTTTAACCAATTCCATGAAGGTAAGTCTCAGTCTCTTTGCTATCTTCCAGGGGAAAAAAAAAAGAAAGAAAAAAACAAAGGAAGAAAGGAGGGAAAGAAGGAAGGAAGGAAGGAAGGAAGGAAGGAAGGAAGGAAGGAAGGAAGACAAGGAAGGAAAGGAAGGAAGGAAGGAAGAGACAATTATTTAAAAGAATGGGGGAAAGTTGCCCCCAAATGTGCTGGCACTCGTGTGGGCCTCAAAGCCCTGCTCTTCAGTACTGGCATGTGCTCATTGCAGCTGTGTCACTGCTGAAAAAGAAGATTACCCAGGTTCGCCGGGCCACACCCCCTCCTTGGGACAAGTCCAACCAAGGTCAGAAGCCCCTGTGGAAATGAGCCTGTCCCCTTCTCCAAGCAGCTAAGAGTCTCTGCCACTCCAGCTTCCATGTCTTCTTATTCTTAAGCTACAGAGAAAGAGGGATGATGTCAAGGATGACTCTTACCTGTGTCAAACATTTGGCACAGATGCAGTAGCTGGAAACATCTAATAAAAGACCCAGCTGTGGAACAGGAAGCACTTGGCATGGAGGTAACACATGAGCAATAAAACCCACACCCTGAACTGGGGCCCTAACCCAGGGGACTCATCATGAATAGCCACCGTGTGTCTTTATACCCATGGGAAGACATCGCAGTGCATCTCTTCTGTGGTACTAAAGCTTCAGCACCAATGACAGAGGCACATGGGATGGTGACTTCCCCAAATTTCCCAGGGGTGGGCATGCCTGGATTTTGAAGGGGACTTCCGGTAGTGACCTTGAACAAGCCACCTAACTTCTGTTCCTGCTGTGGATGAGGTGACACCAGGGGTAGAATCTACTTCCCAGGAGTGTTCTGGGAGATCCCACAGGCTCTTGGCATGTGCATATTAATAAACACTCCTGCCAGAAGAGGAGAGGGGAGTTGGAAATGGGAGGGAGGAGATGGAGAAAGAAACCTGAATTAAACTCAATAACTCAACAGCTGAAAAACATTTACTCAGCCATATGACTGCTAAAAACTAGAATACCACTGAGTAGCAGAGAAGAAAAAGAAATGCAAAAATCCACTGAAAAAGTGCCAGAAGCATATAATTGCACGGAGAACAGCAAGCCTTCTCTCTTGGAGTCCTCAGTAATCTGCCAGACAGGGCTGGGGAAGCTACGGATCTCCACGGGACAGCTCAGCGCCCCATTTTTAGCAACAGCAAATCCCAGGGTATAACAACTTTGGTAGTTTGGTAACAGTGAGAACATGGGGAGAGGAACAGCCATTCATAAAGCAGAGACAGACTTTCTCATCTTCACTCTGAGACCTTGCCCAGAAATGGGGATGGAGATGCAAAACGATTGAGCAGGCTCCCAGGTAAAAATGGAAATAAAAAAACAAAAAAAACAACACTTTATTTTTAACCCACAACCATCCTCAAATCTTTGTAGAAACAAACAGGACCTTTTTGTGAGTAAAATATCACTTAACAGTTTTTACAGAGGTCTTCCTCCAATCACTATAAAGAACTATAGAAAAACAAAAAACGTAACTTTGGGAATATACATATAAACTCATGATTTTTCTCATATACATTCTGGCTGACAGCTATAAAAAACATCCCCCCACCACCACCACCACCAAACTCCTTTAAAGGTTTTTGTTTTTTGACAGAGAGACAGACAGAGAGAGAGAGAAGGGGGAGGGCCCAGAGCAGTCTCCATAGTTGACAGCATTAGTTTTCCATGTAGTTTCACTCCACAGGCGGGCACAGGGCTGCACAGGGCAGGAACTGGGCCAGGAGCCTCCCACATAGGCCCCGGCAAGAACTGAACTGGGGGCACTCCCCAGCTCAGCATATGGGTCCGCATGGGCTGAGCCCAGGATTCGATCCTCAGGCTCCAGGGCTGCAAAGCGAGTGCTTAACCCGCTGAGCCATCTATCCCAGCTTCCCCTAAAACTCCTTTAAATAGTAGTTGAAACATAGAGCCTGTGGCTCCAGCAGATATTAGAGCAGTTCCTGTATCTGGAATATGTCTCTCTTGTGCCTCCCCCTCCTATGGAACTGTACTGAAAAGAATGTGACCAATTTGTCAGACTTTCAGCTCTGCAGAAATACTGCATATGGTCTGGTGGTGCAGAAAAGACCAGAAACACCCTGCAAATAAGATGCTTGCTTTCCAAAGGAACCCAAGTAGGCATCAAAAGCTCCTGACTTGTTTCTGCACAACTGATTATTCTTTTATTCCTAACCAAATGAACAGTGTCTCTCCCATATCTTTTGGGGACAGGGCTTTCGAGTGAGAACTGGGGAGCATACCCCCACTTCTTCATTGTGTGTATGGCATGCGCAGTGACACTGATGAATTCACCTGTATGGCGGCCTTCAGTGAGGAAACCACTCAGGTGCACATGTGCAAAATGACACTTGAGCACCACAAGGGCAGAGCATTGCTCACTCATTCAATGGGCTATAACACTTGGGGGATGTTCCAACAAACCAGCCAGAGAGAACTGCTCTCATAAGGACGGCTCGCCTAGTTGAAGACGACTATTATTCAGTGACAACTGTTACTATATCATCAGCATCAACAGCAGTGATGATCTCATCACTCCTGTACTAAACGACAACAGCCTCCAAGATGCTCCTGGCACGGTGTTGCCACTACATTCAAAGCAGAGATGGTTTGGTTTGGTTTTTTTAATTATATTTAATCCATCCTCCTCCTGTTAAGAGTTCTCGCTTCTGCTTTAATCACACACATGGGCGCACCCACACATGCATGCACAGAGTGAAGTCACTAAGAACTCTCGTTGGGCACACTGCAGTGCTGAGCAGCTGCCTCACCGTACTCATTCTTCGAGTTCTCTGCCTGCCTATGCTCTTCAGGAAAAGCTCTAACAGGGATTTTGGCATCTAACACGTCCCATCTCTAGTTCACCACATGGACAATTTGCTATGGCCAAATTTAAAACTCTCAGTTTCCATTGCTTCATCTGTAAAATAAGGATAATAATGAAACAAACAACCTAGAACAGGGATCAGCAAAATTTCTCTGTAAGGGGCCAGGGAGGAAATATTTTCAACTTTATGGGCCTCAACGTCTCTACCTCGACTACTTCGCTCAGCTTCTGTACTGTGAAAGCAGCCACAGATAAAACAAATGGGCATGGCTGTGTTCCAATAAAACACTGAAATCTGAACTTCATATAATCTTCATATGTCACAAGATATGGTCTCTTGCCAACCACTTAAAAATATGAAAGCTATTTCTAGCCTGCAGGCCATACAAAGCCATGTGCCATGCTGGGTTTGGCCCAGGGACCCCCAGGGTCCCTGACCTTGTATAGAGACCTTGATGAGGATGGTATGAGTTAATGATGTAAAACACTCAGCAGACTGCCTGAGACCTAAGTACTCAATACACAGGAGTTATTGCTACTCTAGAGGTTGAAAACAAACTGCCATGGATGAGGTAGAGCCCTGAAATTTCTCAGGAAGGAGTGGGGATGAAATAAGCATGAAATAGGAACACTTATACAGAGACATTTGGCAGTCCTGCTTCTAAAGAAGAGCTTTGCTACCTGGGCCTAGGGTGTAGGGACCTGAAAATTTTTGCCAAAAATGTTAGCAAAGGTACAGAAAGCGCAAAACATGAGATCCAAGTGCCTTCTTGCTATGGCTGCTGTGTAATTGTAATTACTGGCCCCTCAGGAGTCACGTTGGTAGATGGAAATCAACTAGAGATAATAATTATAACAGCTGAATTTGAATTCTTACATAGCTTGCTATTGAGATTTTATACTGTTAAAAAATATATATTATGTCCACCCAGTACCTCTAACAGGGTCTTTGCAGATAAAATTAATTAAGATGAGCTCACACTGGGTTAGAGTGGTCCCTAAATCCACTAATATCTTCCTAAGAGGAAAATTGGGACACAGAGAAACACAGGGGGAATATGGTGTGAAGACAGAGTCAGAGGCTGCAGTGATACACCTACAAGGCAAGGGAGGAATACCTGGGACAGACAGCAGCACCAAGAGCTAGAAAAGAGAAATAACAAGTGTTGGCGAGGATATGGGGGAAAAAGAACCCTTGTGCACAATGGTGAGCATATAAATTGCTGCAGCCACTGTGGAAAATAATATGGAGGGTTCTCAAAATTTAAAAATAGAACTTCTATATGATCCACCAATTCCTTTTCTGGGCACTTATCTGAAGAAAATGAAAACACTAACTCAAATAGATATATGCACCTCCATGTTCACTGCAGCCTTGTTTACAATAACCAAGATATGAAAACAACCTAAGTGTCCACTGATGGCTGAATGGATATAACAATAAAGGTGTGTGTGTGTGTGTGTGTGTGTGTAATATTATTCAGCCATTAAAAAAGGATGAACTCTTCCATTTCAACAACATGCATGAGCGTGAGGACATTATGCTATGTGAAATAAATCAGGTAGAGAAATACAAATACTACTATGATCTTACTTATATCTCACTTAAATCTTAAAAAAAAAATTGAACTCATCAATACTGAGAACAGCTTTCCGGTTGCCTAAGGCAGGGGGTAGGGGTTGGGCAAAATGAGTGAAGAGGGTCAAAAGGTACAAACTTTCAGGTATAAACTAAATAAGTTCTGTGGATGTAATGCACCGCACGGTGACTATAGTTAATAACACTGTGTTGCACATTTGAAAGTTGTTAAAAAAAATAGATCTTAAAAGTTTCCATCACAAGAAAAAATTTTGTAACTATATATGGTGACAAATGTTAACTTGACTTATTATAATAATCATTTTGCAATATATACAAATATCAAATCATGATATATATATCTGGAACTAATATAATGTTACATAAATTATGCCTCAATAAAAATTTTATTTAAAGAAAATGAACAGGTGCAAGATGCTAGAAGATTAAGGTGTTCACTTTACAATAGAGATGTGGAGAAGCCGGGATGGATGGCTCAGAGGATTAGGCATTTGCTTTGCAGCCCCGGGGACCAAGGACGGAATCCTGGTCCTGGCCTGTGAGGACCCATATGCTGAACTGGGGAGTGCTTCCCATGTGGGAGGCCCCCAGTTCAGTTCTTGCCCCCTGATTCAGATCGTGGCTCATGGGGGGCACGTCTCCCATGCAGGAGGCCCCCAGCCCAGTTTCTGCCCTGTGCTCCCCCTGCCCACCCATGTGGAATGACACTTATGACACCCAGCCTTTGTTATGGCAGCCTTAGTAATAAACTAATACACTAAGCAAGGGGAGTAACGAGAACAAACAGAGTTGGGAGTCAGGCATCCTAGCTGGCCTCATGAATGGGAATGGGCCCTGTGGCTTTCTTTTCTCCTTCTGTTCTTCACACCAGAGCAAAATCTATACCCCTGGTTCTTTCTCTCTCCCTCTCCCTCTTTCTCTCTGAGAAGGTATGTTCCCATTGACGAAATCATTCAGTAGCAAGAGGACTGTTCACTGAATAACCACAAGGGGCACTGGAAACCTAAGAAATGCCATAAATGTCAACATCAGAGACATAAATTACAAGCTTACAGGAAGAGCCACTGTAACTGCAGGGAGGGAACACTGCAAACATCAGCCAGCAAGTTCACTCAACTTTGCTCTTGTGGCTGAGTGAAACCACGAATGCAGAGGCTGGGGCTCCTCCCCACTCTGATTTGCATGCCGGAGACAGTTCCAAGCACCCCTGTCCCCTCAGGGTGCTTGGCAGCAGCACAGTGCCTAGTAAATAGAGCAGGAAGCACTTAACTACCCTGCTGAGCTAGTCAGGAACCCGGCAGGATTAAGAGGCAGGCTTTCTTTCTTCTAGGGCTCTTTTTAGAGAGCATGCTTGATGCACAATGCAATGATTCCTTCCTTCCCTTTTATCTTCCCTCTTTTCTCTTTCTTGATTTTAGCATAAAGCTTTCTCTCTTATTTTCTTTTTTATTACCAAGTGATATACAAAAATATTCTTATCATAAAATATCTGAGTAAAATATAACTTATATATAATGAAATGTGAGATCCTCACTTCCCTCTACCCCATTCTTTTCCCCAGAAATAACCAGTTAGTATACACCGTTACAGCCCTTCTTCTATGCACTTATATATTCATATAAAATAACCTGTTTATTTTCTTATAAATGGATCATTCTATATGTAATATTTATACTTGTTTGTTTGTAAGATTTATTTTATTGTTTTAAGAGGGGAGAGAGAGAGAGAGAAAGAGAGGAGAGGGCCCAGAGCAGTCTCCACAGTTGTACATTATTAGTTGTGACATAGTTTCATTCCACACAGGTGGATATGGGGCCATGCAGGACAAGAACGGAAAACTGGGACCTCCCACAGGGGAAGCGAGAACCTTCACCACCGTCCTGGTGGTTACCAGTTGGCCACAGTTTAGTATAGGCTTGTACGGGCCAGGACCAGGATTCAACCTCTGGGCCTCATGGTTGAAAGGCAAGCGCTCCACCTGCTGAGCTATCCCAGCATCCTACTTGCTTTTTTTTTTTAATTCTATGATATATCTAAGAAATCTTTCAGTGTCAATAATATATGTCTGCCTTCATTCCTTTTGATGACTGCTTGTGTTCCACATAATTCATTTAGCCTTGCCAAAATTGCTGGGCTTTTTGGTGCTTCCAGTTCTCAATGTTATAATCAATGTTGCAATGAACATCCTTGCAAAATATATACCTGTGTTGGAATAAATTTGCTTTGGGTAGATTCACAGATATTACCCTTTTGGGTCAAGAGAGAGAGGCTTTTTTTATCTTGAAAGATACAGAAAAATTTCCTTTACATATGGCTTTACTCATTTATACACTCCCACCAGAGGTCTTACCCTCATCCTCATCAACAACATATAGTCAATATTTACAATTTGCTCAATGTAATAAAAATAACTAGCTTTAATTTGCATTTCCTTGTCACTGTATGGAGCATCTGTTTATGAGTTTATGGCCAGTTATTTTTATTCCTTTGTCTTTTCACATTTTTCTATTGAGTTGTTTATCTTTGGGTTCATAGCATCACACTTTATATAATCTGCATATTACTGCCTGTTATATATTTGGCAAATGTTATTCCCATTATTTTCTTTGTGTTTTAACTTGTTTATAATTCATTTGGTAGTCATTAATTCAACAAACATCTACTGAGGATCCACTGCTCTGTGCAGTGAACAAACCAAATATTAATTTTTGCACAAAGTTTTGCTTTGCTGCTTCTCGGTCCTTAAAAAGCTCTGTTCTACTCCATAATTACAAAAAAATATACTTTAAAATCTTTACCTAAAATTTCTATAGGCTGTTAAATATATTGGGTTTTTTAATTCATCTGGAATTAATCCCATGTATGGTGTGAGTTATGTCCTTAGCGTTTTTTTCCTCAAGTAAAAAGGCAGTCCAAAAATCATGCCTGAATAATCTATCTTCCTATCTCTGATACGAAATACAATCTTTATCATAAACCATATTCTCATACATAATGGACCAATTTGGGATTTCCTATTGTTCTGCTGGTTCTTTTCCTATTCTATCTTAATTATTATGTATGTTTATCACGAGGACTCTTTTAATTACTATAGCACCTAGACCTTGATTTGTTATCTAATAGAACAGAGACTCTATAGTTCTTTACATATTTATTTGCTGGTCTAGAGCATTTTCTTTTGCAAATGAGCCTTAGAATCAGTTTATTACATGCCATCAAGAATTGCACTAAAATTTTGATTTGAAAATTACTGAATGGGGGAAGCTGGATGGCTCAGTGAGCTGAGTGCACCTTGCGGCCCAGGGATCCAAGGATCGAGTCCCAGTCCTGGTTCCAGCCCCAGCCCGTGCAGGCCCATATGCTGAACTGGTGAGTGCTCCCAACCCAATTTGGTTCCACCGGGGCGAGCTCCCCACGTATGAGGCCACCTGCCCAGTTCCCACTCAGTGCAGCCCCACACCCACCTCTGTGGAACGAAACTATGTTGAAAATCTAATGGTACAACTATGGAGACTTCCCTGGGCCCTCCCCCTTCTCTCTGTCTCTCTTTGCCTCTCTCTCTCTCTCTCTCTCTCTCTCTCTCTCTCTCTCAATAAATAAATAAATAAATCTTTAAAATAAAGAAAATTGTTGAATGTATATACTAATTTGTGAAGAATTGACTTGAACAATATTAACCAGAAACATGTGAAGTCTCCACTTACTGACATCATTTTTATCTACAGTAGCTCCATAGTAACATTTCATAGTTTTATTTGTACAGATTTTGCACATTGATTATTACATTTATTTACCCCCCCAAAAATTGTATTTTTACTTGTTATTGCTATTGTAAATAATAGCACCTTTTCCCATTATATTTGAGAAAGTTACTGCTTGTGTTTAAGAAAGCTAGTGTTTTGGGATATTAACCTAGTATCCCAGGACAAAAGCCATCACAAGTTGTGGGTAGAGAGTAGGGAAGGGAGGCAGGTGGAGAGCGTGGAGCAATCCAGAGAGGACGACACCAAGTCTGAGCTGCTATGTGGAGCTCTGAGAAGGAACCCCGCAACCCTCAGCACCCTAGACTTGGCTCAATGGCATGAGGGCAGGGGCAAGACAGAGAAATCTTAGCATCCCTGAGGGGACGTGTTCTGTGCGGAACTTTGGAGAATACTGAAGAAATGGCAACAGGCTCTGTTTAAGCAGAGAGGGAGCCTTAGCTAGCATACACAAGCTTCCCTAAGGCTGAAGCAGGCCACGAAGAGGCCCAGCAGGTTCAGCCTGTCCCAGTGGTGAACATGTAGGTGCTGAGGATCAACCAGTGAAGAGATCTAGAGTAAGGACCAGAGGAGGGCAGGGCAAGACCATAGCAGGAACCACAGGCAGCACCGTCACCCACAGCAGCCATGGGCATTAGCTGGCTGTCTAGCTATCTTTCCTGCACTGGCCAGTTTGCTGTTGAGAGATGGGAGTGGGGAGCAGGGAACAGACAGGGGCTGATGAGGAAGGGAGGAGGGACAGAGGAGAAGGGAGAGACCAAAAAAAGAGTTAGGAATAGATATGTTGGTTGCTAGTATACCATCCATGTTCAGTGTCTTCCTTCTCCCGCTTAAAAACCCTGCCCAGAATAATTTCATATTTGAAAAGAGAAAAGAATCACCCGAATGATGACAAGTGACGTAATATGTGCTAACTTGATCTCCGATGAGAAACTGATTTATCACCCACATTTCAGAGCCCTGGGAAAGCTGGCATGGAAGGATAAATGGATTTCAGGGCAGGCAATGAATTTCTGAGGTGCATTTCAGAAGCTCTCCTCCGAAGCATAAGTAAAAGTAGGTTGACTATAGCTTGGCACCGGTGACCAGGACAAAACATCCTGCCACCCAGGGCTACCCTCATCACAATGTCTCAAGTGGATGAGCCAGTATTCTAGAGAGGTTTTCCAAACTGACTTCTCCAAGAGGTTGCTTTTAAAATAACATAAAATAGAATTAAGTAAAAGGGCAGGTCAGAACACCAGACCTTGAAAACAATTATCCAGAAAAAAGTATTTCTGTTAGGGAGTTTGAGGGGTGGAAAAGAATAAATAATATACTCTTTACTAAAGTTACTAGCAAGATTTTAGTTTCCAAATGCACCTGTTTCTCTTATTCCCACCTCTAAGACTGAATGTGCCACTCTGAGCCATTTACTAGCACCGCCCACAATCAGAAGCAACCAAGCACCTGTGACTACATTTGACAGTATTTAACCACATAATCCAATGTGACCATTTGAGTATGAAATATGAAAATAAGATGGTGGGGAAGGGAAGAGACACGGGAAGCTATTGGAATAGTGACTGGAAGGAGGACGAAGGCCAGCAAATAAGAGAGAAGTCACACAGCTCTCACTGGGAGAGAGAAGCCCCCACCCACCCACAGACCTCCGGGCCCGCCAGGTCTTCCCTGGCAGGAGATACTCCATCAAGAAACAGAATCTGTCTTTGGACATTTCATAGCAAAAGTAAGCCCAGAGATTGACACTTACATTTCATTTGCTTGGAGATGGACTTGTTAGGATCAAGCCAGTGCTGGGGAGAAAAAAAAGCAGAGATTGCGGGTCAAATGGCTGAACCATCTGGTACATACTTAATAACTAAAAGAATTTTAATGAAGATATTCTTTTTCCAAAATACAGCCTTATTTCCCAGTTGCTCCTCAGGCTTCCATCCTCTGAGGATCAACATGAACAATTCGGCAATGATAATACCACAGGCAAGGTATAAATTAGAGTAGTGCTCCCCAACCTTTTGGGCACCAGGGACCGGGTTCGCAAGAGGCAATTTTTCCATGCTGGGGTGGGGGGTGCGCATGCACAGTTCACAACAGGGTTCCCGCTCCTGTGAGAATCCAATGGCACCGCTGATCTGACAGGAGGCAGAGCTCAGGTGGTCACAGGAGGGATGGGGATGAAGCTTCGATGGCTCACCTGCCGCTCACATCCTGCTGTACATGTCCTGGGGGTTTAGGACCCCTGAATTAGAGAATTATTACTACCTAAGTAGTATTTGAGTCATATAGTTGCTAGGAGAGGACAAGGAAAAGAACATGCACTTAAATGGAATGTTCTAGTGGTCTGGTTGACTCCTAGGTGATTCTTTGAGCTCCACTGCTCTAAGCCACGGATCACTAAAGACTGATATCTATGACCTCAAAGAGTCACAGTCCAAGACAGTATCAAGACAGCACCCTGCTGCCTTTCAGCGTTAGCCCCAACACACAGAGGCAACGCTTCCTCTGCAATAGGGAAGAACAAGTCATTTTCAATATCTCATTTCAGGGATGCTGGGATAGCTCAGCTGTTGAGTGCTTGTCTCGCAATCACAGGGTCCAGGGTTCAATTTCGGGCCATACCCATGCAAACGCATATGCTGCACTTCGGCGAAATTGGTACCCACCAGGATGGACACAAAGGTTCTCACCTCCCATGCAGGAGGCCCCCAGTTCAATTCTCGCCCCACCTCCCATGCAGCCCCACACCCATCTGTGTGGAATGAATCCACGTCACAACTTACAAAGTGCAATTATGGAGACTGCTCTGGACCCTTTCTCCTTCTCACCCCCCCAAACAATAAAATAAATCTTTAAAAATATCTAATTTCAGAGGCCTGAGGTCATCAAAAAGGAAATCAGTTCCATCACAAAACAAAGGAACTCAAAGACTGGAGCACCCTGGAATTGTTACTGACAGGCACCGGAAGCAGATGCCATGCTGGGCCCAGTGGCCCGCTCTCCCCACACCGTGTGGAAAGGTCAATTCCACAGGCTGAGAGCTAGACAGTTTTTGATCTCACTAACCATGATGTCCCTGAAGCTACTTATGGAATGTCAGAAAGTGTCATTTTATACACCTGAAGTTTCTAAAGACAGTAAGAGGGATGCCATGTGGTATCCACCAAGAAGTCAGGGAACCCTCACTTAATGATGCCCCATCCTGCTTGATACTGGGGGGGAAAGAAGAGGAGGAAACTTGTCAGTTCAGGGCTTACACCTTGCTCATTCTCATTTCTGTCACCCAGGAAACCTCAAGGTTCTGTGTTTCATGTAATGACACCCATAACGTTCAATAACAGCTACATTTGCTAGTGCTTGCTAAGTGCCAGGTGCTATTCCAAGAGTTCCCATGGGCTATCACTGCCACCTCATTTACAGATGACAAATCTGGGGCTTAGATATTAAACAACTTGCCTAAGCTCACCCCAAGAACAATGGTAAAGACAACATGCAGGAAGATCCCAAAGCACACACCCTCATCCTCAGCTATGCGGCCTCCTGAGGGCCCAGTTCACTCTTAAATGTATTATTCTCCTCAATGAACATTCCCTCTTTCCCCAGGAACTGAAAAATCGAGTGGTCAAATCAGGAGTTTCCAATGCGGAATGTCAGATCTGTGCTTTCTTCAGAAACAAGAATGGTGGTCTTTTAACTGTTTCAACGTCATGAAGAATCTAAGAGAACACCATACATTTACTCCCAACATGTCCCACAGACAAAACTAAAATAATAAGTTTCTTTGCTTATGGCCAAAATTATTTCCATTCATTTTTGGAACCCTAGTCATCTTTTCTTGCCCTAGTTTTTTTGTTTTGTTGTTTTTTGTTATTTTGGTTTTTTTTAACTGTGGTAAAATACATACAACACATAGTTCACCATCTTAACCATTTTTAAGTATTCAGTTCGGTGGTATTAAATACGTTCATAATGGTGTGCTACCATCACCATCATCCATCTAGAATTCTTTTCATCTTGTAAAATTTAAACTGTATACCCATTAAACAATAAATCCCCATTTTCCCCTTCCTTCTGGCCCCTGGAAAAAATCATTCTACTTTTTGTTATCTCTTTCTATCAGAAATGATGCTTGTCCTTTATACAGTTATAATGGAACAGTGAAAAATGTATCACTTACTGGCTATATAACTTTATGCCTATTGTTTAATCACTGTCGCTCAATTTCAACAACTATGAAGTGTGACTAGTAATAGCACCTACCCCCATGGGTTTGTTGTAAAAATTTTTAAAGTTAATAAAAAGTTAACAAATATAAAACACTTAAACAATGGCTGGCATATAAAAAATAACAAATGCTAGTTTGTTAATGCTGTTGTTTCTTAACAAGTACAGTTTAATTGGTAGGAAACATCTTTCAACATATGAAACTCATGGAGAATAATAAAAGGGGTGTCCAGTGATGAAATTATTCTTATAGAAATAAATAACTTAGAACTAAGATAAGAAAACAGCAGCAGCCAGAAATCAATGCCAATTGCTATCACAGAGGAGAATCACCAGTCATTTTGCCAGTAAATTCTGAAATATAAATATATTTTCCAAATGTTCCTTGCTTGTCATCCTTTGAACTCCTTAGTCCTTCTCAGCCTAACTTCAACCTACCTCTCCACCTTCTCTCTGCTGCCAGGGATGACAGGTTAAGTTTCATTTTGTATATCCACAGCAGTTAGTCAGTGGCATCTCCCAGGACTGGGAAGAGAGTTCCAAGACTGAGTGAAGGCTCTATGAGAATGAGTGCCATGATGGATTGATTATGTCTGCTATACCATGATGGATTAGCTATGCCTGCCATAAAAGGGTAGGGAACATTACTAAGATACTAAGAAAGCATTAAGCCAAGAAAGTTGAGAAATTCTGAACTGTGGTATCATACAATTCATGTGTTTTCTTTTTTAAATAAAAAGTACAAAACACTATCAGATATTTTCAAAATATACAAAATAATTATATAAATGTATTTTTAAAGATCTGAAATAATACACAGTACACTGATACCAGTGAGAGTGGGTAACAGGGAGAGAACAGAAATATACGGGTGTTGATCAAAGGAAACAATGACTTTAGTTTTTTTCTGTGATGTTTTTACTGAAATTTTTTTATATGCATTCGTGCATTCCATAAATAATTTTAAAATAAATTTTAAAAAAGGAAAGAAAGAAAGCTAAGCTCTACTCAGAAGACAAAGGTGATTTTACACAATTCATCTCAACAGGAAGAACTTCATACATAACAGGGAGACACCAAATCCAGCCAAACACCTAGGATTGGCACTGCACTCCAACGCAGGAACCAGCAAGCCTGGATTCAAATCCCAGCTCTGCTACTTACTAATGGTGTGACCTCCAACAGTTCTGCATCTTCACAGCACCACTGTGAGGTTAACGGGCTAATTCATTAAGAATCCCTGAGAACAGAGCTCAGAGCATAATGAAGGCTCAGGAAACACCAGCTTTTCCCAACTTTTTCACGGTCACTGACAGAGACCCCTAAGTTGGTGCAATAACCTCTCTTGTTGAGCCCACCTTTCTCATTCTCTTCCTCTCTTACCCCCACCCCACCCGCCTTCTGCTTTACATGAACAGACAATTTCCCGTTTTTTCATTCTTCTAGAGTTATGAGTTGGGCAATGAAGTAAAGTCTGGATGAAAATAACCACCATGATATACTTGGTAATTAGACATAAGGCTTAGAACATTTACTACATAGCTATTTACCTTTCAATTGCTACTTGAAATACACACTTTTTTTTTTAATTCTGTTCTCTTACTGAAAATTGATACTCACTACAATAGGCAGGAAAGAAAGTTTGCCAACTAAAATCTGGATTTATGCCTGATGTACTATAACTGAAACCTTCACTTCCTCAACTCTAATTTAGCACAAAAATGCCAAAGACGACGTAAACTAAGACCCACTCATCGAGTCTGGCCTAGGGAGAAAGATGAACCAGAGGGTGAGTCCCATAGCACGATGTGAAGATAGCAGGACGGTGTCTGGAGAGATGCTCTCAGGACTCCTTCAAGAAGCCCTTTCCCTCTAGTTATACGACAGTCTGACTCCCCTTAGGGAGGCTGCCCTCAGGTTACTGGAACCCATTGCAGGGGGGAGAACTGAGCCTCCCCACTCGCCCCCACCCCCAGCAGCTCCTTAATAACTGACAGATGTGGGAGGATGAATACCTCTGCTCCCTCACCCCTTGGCTGGGACAAGCCCAAGGCAGAACCTACACTACTGCAGAGCTCCTCTGTGGGATGGAGCCCACGTCAGCCTCTGCATGGCTCTTCTCATCACACCCTTCTCTTCCCTGTCCCATTCTCCTCCTCTCCTACAAGTCGTTTCCTTGGAACGTTTCCTAAGAACACTAGAATTTTTCTCTCAGGATCTGCTTTCTGGGAACAGGACCTAAGACAGCCTCCTTAACATTCTACCAAAAAAATGCCTTCCAGTTTTCTATTCCACCTATGAGTGAGGTCATATGTTTCTTGATTCTTTCAGTTTGACTTATTTCGCTTAATAAGATGGTCTCAAGGTCCATCCATGTTGTCACAAATGGCTGTATTTCATCTTTTCTTATCGCTGAGTAGTATTCCATTGTGTAAATGTACCACAACTTCTTTATCCAGTCATCTATCGAAGGGCATTTTGGTTGTTTCCATGTTCTGGCCACTGTGAACAGTGCTGCGATAAACATTGGATTGGGGTACATGTGTCTTTGCAGATTAAGGTTTTCAGGTTTTGGGGGTAGATACCCAGGAGAGGGATTGCTGGGTCGTATGGCAATTCCATTCCTAGTTTTTTGAGGAATCTCCACACTGCCTTCCACAGTGGTTGTAACAAAGACTCATGGACACAGCTAATAGTTTAGTGGTTACCTGAGGGTGGCGGGGAGAGATGGGTAGAGGGGAGTAGGGAAGGAGAATCAAACACACAGTGATGGAAAGTGAGCTGATTCTGGGTGGTGAGCACATAATGCGATGTATAGACAATGTAATGTAGAATTGTACACCTGGAAACAATGTAAGTGATATCAATTAATGTCACCCCAATAAATTTAAAAAAATAAATAAAACTGCCTTCCATGATGCTTAAAACCCTTCCTTTAGAGCAGGATGTCCAACCGTTCGGTTTCCCTGGGCCCCATTGGAAGAAGAATTGTCTTGGGCCACACATAAAATACACTAATGCTAATGATAGCTGGTGAGCTAAAATTAAAAATTTGCAAAAGAATCTCATAATCTTTTAAGAAAGTTTATGAATTTGTGTTGGGCCACATTCAAAGCTGTCCTGAGCCACATGCAGCCCGTGGGCCATGGGTTGTACAAGCTGGCACTAGTTTGGGGAAAGTTTGCCAGTCTGTGTTGAGCTGCATTGGAGGTTGTCCAGGGGCTCAGGTTGGACAAGCTTGCTCTAGGCACTGATGTCCTTATCTGTGATCTTGAGGTTGTGGGTAGTGTATTTCAGGAGCCCGAAGATTTCTCCAGCTCTCACATTCTACTATGAATCTGAAAGATTAATACATTGGCAACAAATATTTCTAATTCTGCTAGGCCCAGCTGTCCTTAGCCCTAAGAGATCATTTTTCTCTACCCCATCCTAAAAATGGTGCATTTCCCTTGTATTTTCTAATTTTGGCTTGTTTGGGGACTAAGAAGGTGGGTGTGAAGTAGTGATTTGCAACTTAGATTGATTTTTAATTGTAGCTGCTGAGACACACACAAAAGCTTACAAAAGTAAACAGTGTAACAGTTACCTCCAAACATTGGGCTTCTGTTGAAAATGATCCAGCCTATGATTGCAGAATAAATTACACACCTCTCTGTTATCTTTGTCAAAACCCTTGGCGCCCTAGACAAGAATAACCTGTAGCCCAGACAGAAATGTGTTAAATAACCAAAGGGGCTTTAAATAAGAATGGCTGTGCCTTTCCCCAAACAAAAGATTGTTTTTCCCCTCAGGAGCAACCAGGTCCAAAATTTGACCAATTCCCATCATAGCCCTGAAAAGATGGCCTGATTCTCACATCTCACCTGGACAAAGCCCCAGAGTAACTGGCTCTGCATTATCTAGCCAATTTATGCCATTTCTAGGCCTTTGTGAGAGAAAAAAGAATGCCATCTGAATGAATGCAGCCTTAACAGTGTTCTGGAGAGAAAAATTAGAGCTAGGCCCTAATTATTTAGCTACCAGTAACAATGGTTTCCACATCAGTTTCAATAAAATCTACGACACAATGGTAACAATAGCAAAGATGTCTGTAGATCAGGTATACGCAAAAGTTACTATCCTTTTGGAAGTCGCTCTATGTAAAAAAAAAAAACCTTCATTGCTTTGGTGTAGTGTTTTTTTACTCCTTCAGCCATAACTGCTTTTGCATTCTAGGTTTTCAGGGATGAGCAAAACAGAAGTAACAGCCAGGGGGAAAGAACACTGTAGGAAGCACCAGCAGAAACAAGAAGACAAAGAAAGCAAAAGCACCTCTTCTTTCCCTAAAGAACCAGATAGGAAATGTTTTAGGCTTTATCATCCATATGATCTCTGTCAGAACTATTCACACCTCTGCCACTAAAACATGAAAGGGGCCACAGACAATACATAAATAAAAAGAATTAGGTGTTTCAATAAAACTTTATTTACAAAAACAAATGGGGGTAGGCCAGGATGGCTCAGCGGGTGAAGCACTGATTTTGCAGCTCCAGGGACTGAGGATCGAATTCTGGACCCGGCCCATGTGAACCCATATGCTGAATTGGGGTATGCTTCCCATACAGGAGGCCCCCAGTTTAGTTCTTGACCCTCCCCACCCCATTTGGCCCCTGGCTCAAGGGGACATGCCTCCCATGAGGGAGGTCCCCAGCATAGCTCCCGTCCTGTGTGGTCCCCACCCACCTGTGTAGAACAAAACATGATGATGTACAACTATGGAAACTGCTCTGGGCCCTCCCCCTTCTCTCTGTCTCTCTCTGTCTCTGTCTCAGTCTGTCTCTGTCTCACTCTGTCTCTGTCAAAAACAATTAAAAAATCTTAACAAAAAGAAAAAAAAAAAAGGGTGCCAGCCAGACCTTTGTGTTCCAACCCTGCTCTACATCCAAGAAATCCTCAATGTAGACTTAAAGAAAAAAAAAAAAAAACTGCAACAGAGGCTGTAAAAATATTCAATGCTATTCATTCTAAAATATACTAGGACACCAAAGTGCAATCATAAGGGAAATTGTGAAACTCCTTCAAGCTTGTCACAATGGCAATTTACCACTCTAACATTTGCTATCAAGCCATATGAATTTAATGCTGTCATCAATCTGTTCTAAGATCAAAGATCTATTGCCAGACCCACGGATCTTGACAAACTCTATAAAGCATGAAATAGTAAAAAGATCAGTTACGTATGTTGATAATATGGACTAACGCATTTAAACAACAACCCTATGGCATAGGTGCTATTAGTAAGTATCCCCATTTTACAGACAAAGAAATTGAGGTCTGGATTAAAGAGTCTGCTCAACGCCATACAACCACCAAGTAGAAAGGACAGGATTCCTTCCAGTCTTCCTGGTGTTAAAACTCTTAGTAACAATGTCCTTCGATCCTCCTTCCTTTTTTCTTTTTTTTTTTTAATTGCTAAATGTATTGGGGTGCCATTAGTTAGTAAAATTACATAGGTTCCAGGTGTACAATTCTATAGTACATCGTCTATGTGTTGTATTATGTGTTCACCACCCAAAGTCAGCTTTCATTCCATCACCCTCCTTCCTTCTTTACAGTCGAAACTGGAGCCATTCCTCTTTATGAAGTGTACAATAACCCTGGCTTCCAGAACATCTCCCTTTCTCCTCATTCTTTCTTGTCTGTGTGGTCCTGGTCAGTCTGTTTTGCAGGTTTCCCCTTCTGGGTCATCCTTTCATATATGAATGTTGTATAGCTTACAGATTCTCCTCTCACTCTATACTCTCTCCCTCATCTCTGCAATCTATTACTCTTGGGGCTTTGAAGTAGTGAAGCCCTCATAGGCTCCAAAAGCTCTATTGGGGCCTAAACCTCTTCAGTAAGCTTCAGATCCATATTTTTAATTGTACACTGAACATCTCCATCTCAGCATTTCAAAGACATCCCAAACTCAACACGTCTAAAAACACCTAACCTCTCCCCTCAACCCACTCTCTTTGAACAGTTTATTCGGCAAGGGATTCCACTTGTACTTGGAGCCCAAAGTAGCCATGTGAGAAGTCTGAAAACCCTGCTGGAGAGGCCCTGAAACCAAACCCAGAGGGAGGGGACCCCGAGCCCTCCTTCCAGCCATCCCCATCAAGGCACCAGGTATATGAATGAAGACTTCTTGGATCCACAGACTAAACCAGCCAGATACTGCTGAGTGAGCCAGCTAATACCATGAGGAGCAGCATAATCACCCAGCTGAGCCCTGTCCAAATTCCTGACCCACAAAATACTGAGATGGAATAAACGTAACTTGTTTTAAGCCACTGAGTGCTGAGGAGACTTATTACACAACAATAGATAACTAGAACTCTCACTCCTTGATATAAACTGAATGTTTGTGCCCCCTATCCCACACACACACGAAAACATTCACATGTTGAATCTCTATATGATGGTATTGGAGCTGAGGCCTTTGGGATATAATTAGGTTTAGAAGTCCTTGACGAGATTAGGGTACTTACAAGAAGAGGAAGAGAAACCAAAACACAAGCACTCATCTTCTAACCCCTTCCCTGCCTTCCACACCATGTGAGGACACAGGGAGAAGGCAGCCATCTGAAAGCCAAAAAGATCCTCACCAGGAAGCCAATCTTTTGGCACCATGATCTTGGACTTCCCAACCTCTAGAACTGTGAAAAATAAATGTCCTGTTTATGCTGTCCCAGCTAAGATATTTTCTCTTAGCAGCCTAAGCTAAGATACTCCTCGTTATTACCCTCCATGTATATAACACACATTTACAATTGAACCTTTGAAAGCATGCATGAAAAAGAAATAAAAGTCTGCTTGAAACTGTCATTTCCTAGCCAATGTTGTTTTTATTTCTCCAAGTTCTACATCATAGTTACATTTTAGTTTTCCTTCTACCCAGTTTGACTTAAAAACTGTCTTGAATGCTATTTTGATACTTCCAAACCTACTGGAAGCCTTCAGCAAGTGCTTCTCTCATTTAACCTTATCTCCCTGATTAATTTCTGTTCTCATTCGAATTATGCCCAGAAGGTTCTCACCACCTAGGAGGAGGACCATCCTACCTTGGCTATCTTCCTGTTCTTTTCTAACTCAAACAGGGATAAAATGACATTTTCCCCACCTCACTTAGTCTTACGTCTGCCTTTTGGCCAAACAAAATAGTCAGTTCATGTGTTTGTATCTCCCTCCCCTAAAATTATGACACCCCAAGTTGGCTAAGTGACTTCCATATTGTAACTTGTCTTTATCAGGCATGCATTGCTTCCCAGGAGAGAGCAGCAGGTGTAGACAGAGTCAATTATGAGCAATCGTTTTAGTTAAACAAGTTCTGCTTTCTACTGGAGGAATATGACAATTTTCCCAAATCTCAGTGTTAATACTCCAGGCCACAATTGAACTACTAGACAATATATTTAGTTTTCAAGCTGTTAGGATAGTGCTGCATTCCTTGCAACTTGACTGCCCAAAGTCCTTGCCCACAAAACCAAGTTAATTGCCCACACCCCTCCCAAAATAGATATCTAAGCAGTCTTTATTTTTTAATACCTCCTGAGCCTTAAAAACAAAAGAGGATTCATAAAACAGACAATCCATGACCAGTAACTTGAGGCCACAGTACAAACCTTCTCTTCAGTGCAGGGCTGCCCTAAAATTTAGACACCACTTTCATTCCTAGTTATGAGCATCTGTGAAGCAATTGCCCCCAGGAGCAGAAGCAGCTTTCAGTGGCACGAGCAGCTGGTGAGACATAATGCTGTCTGGTTTCCTGGCACCATCCCCAAAGTGAAACCTCAAATCAATGAGTTTTTCATTCCATTCCATGTCCTTCCCAAAGGTACCTTTTAAAAAAGCAAATTGCTCTAACATAGAAGAGGTCTTTTCCTATTATTAATCAAACTCACAGATAAGCTTACTCATCGTTTCTGGCTACCCACATAGAAATCTCAGGGCTGCCTTTATATCTGGGAAAGGTTGTCATCAGGATTCATTATGTCCTTGTATCCATGACTTCCCAAGTCATCCTATCAGAAAGTGTGTCTCGGGGAAGCTGGGATGGCTCAGCGGGTTAAGCACTCGCTTTGCAGCCCCAAAGACCAGGGATCGAATCCCGGCTCAGGCCCACATGGACCCATGTGCTGAACTGGGCTGTGCCCCCAGTTCAGTTGTCGCCGGGGCCTATGCAGGAGGTTCCCAGCCCAGTTCCTGCCCTGCGCAGCCCTGCACCCACCTGCGGAGTGAAACTATATGGAAAACTAATGCTGTCAACTATGGAGACTGCTCTGGGTCCTCCCCCTTCTCTCTGTCTCTCTCTGTCAAAAACAATAAAAATAAATCTTTAAAAAAAAGAAAATGTGTCTCATGGCCCCATGACACACCACGTCCTAACACAAGGGTGCTTGAGATTGCTCCAGAGGTGTGGATTTTCAGAGTGCATTTCTCTTTGGGAATGTATTAGAAAGGTCCTTCAGTAAGAAGAGTCAATGGCACTGATGCTTAGAAATGGGGAAGTTAGAAAGCAAAAGCTCTGGGTCCCATGCCCCTGCACACTGTTCACCAACATGCTCCAAACAAGTCCTGGTATAATTCATCCTCTGGCTGGGCTGAGGTCCTCAGTTCTAGGGCACTGGGGGTGACTTGTCTAACTGAGTTTGAGAAAGAGGAAAGTAGAAGGGAAATGTAGAACAATGGAGGTCTCAACCCATAGCCATGGAAATTAAGAATTATAAAATTCAACTATTTCAAAAGTTTAACTTTCCTAAGAGAAGTTAGCCAAACACATAAACAGAAGTGGTGGAAAGAATATGCTACATTTAAGAAAATATACCTAGACTCATGCCAAGTGCCACCTCTTTCTTCTGGAATTATTTCTTCTAAGATCTCTAAACTGATGGTCCCAGTTTTCTCTAGCAGTAAGGTAAGGAGAATACCACCAACCTTTTCGCTAATGGCAGGCAACTAAGATGATATGATTTCTTCTGAAGACACTATGGTCAAAACTGAAGGGGATTTTTATTGTCCAGTGTTCAATCTGCCCCACTCTACATCAAATTTTAAAAGTAATAAAAAGTCTGGGTCCTTGCCATTAAAACAGTGAAAGATAGTCATCATTTACTGACCCAGTCCTCACCGCTCTCAGAGCATATGGGGCATGAGACATCTTGTGAAACATATGGTGTTCCAAACAGTGCTAAATATTTAATATTCCACATGGTTTACCATAAATGGAGTTGTGAGGAGTCACAGGCAAACCACGAACTCCCACAGCAGAGGTAAATTCCCCTTCAGCTTTCCTAACTAACTTGATTTTCTCTGTTGATTAGATTTCAATCCAAATAATTTATTGGTTTTATTTTCCATTGCACTGGTAAAAAAGCAATGCTGGTTAATTAATCTCGACTTAAAACTCTCTTACCACTGTGTCTTTGTGCCTTTGAGCCCATTTTTCAACTTATCCAAGGTTTACTTGCCCCTTTTCTCCCCAAAGATCATAATAAAGGTCATCCTTCCTTTAAAAGAAATTATTAATATTTCTAGGTTTTAAACTTGCTAATAATGGCCCTATTTCCTCATGCAATTGCCTTACCTAGACTGAATCAATGCATAGTAATTGTAATAATAACAATTAATAAAAATAACATATACCATGTACTCAGTATATAGTATTTGTTAAGGTATTTGAATACCTTATCTCTAATTCTCATACACATGGTTATTATCTGTTTTAACAATCAGGACAGAGACTCATAGAGGGTCAATAACTTGACCAACATCACACAGCTTACTAACCGACAGGTAAAGGATTTAATTCACATTTTCTCTGATCACAAAGTCCACGTACTTTCATGCAGCAACTACTCTGTCACCCATGTGGAGAGTAAATTGACATTGTAGCCTCAACATCCAAAGGCTCTATAACAGCTGTATGATGCAGGAGAAAAACAGAACTATTCGGGCAGCCCACTGAGCAACTGAATAGATATATTTGATAAGATAGTTTTGTTTTGGGGTCACTCATTTTTTTTCCATTAATTTATTACTCAAGTCTGGACACTAAAAATTAAGCTAAACCAGATCAAACTACAAAGAACAGTAAAGCTCATCAATCAAATGACTTCTTTTTTTTTTTTTTTTTATCTTTTCACATTTATAGAGAGAAATTATCTTTTTGTCTTCAGTGCATAGTTATTTCTATTTTACTTTTTGACAGATAGAGAGAGAGACAGAGACAGAGACAGCTAGAGAACCGAACTGTGGGAACTCCCCAGTTCAGCATGTGGGTCCTGCCTGGGCCGGAGCCGGGATTCGATCCT
>PVKE010017411.1:0-30787 GCA_004027555.1 Craseonycteris thonglongyai
TATAGAATTAAAGTTTCTGAGAAAAATACAAGGTACAGCAGAAGTAACACCCTTTTTATGAGCTGATAATCGCTATCAAATCTTTTATTACAAAATGATAAGCATGTAATTCTGTAACATAACAGTGTCACACTTGAGCACACTATACTACTTTAAAAAAGGGTGTTACTTCTGACGGACCCTGAATGACCCATAACTATATAGACTTTAGGAAACTGTGAAAGCAAAATGTCTTAATTTTTATTTATGTCTTTTTATATATGTATATTTTAAAAATGACTTTAGCAATTTTAATATATCTCATTTATAGCTAAAAAAAAAGTTTCTTCTGACTTTCACAACTTTAAAAAGTTTAAAAGATTCTAATTATCTTAAGAAGTTTTCTGAAGTTTATGAGAACTATGCAGCAATTTTGAGACTGCGTAGCTTGGCATGCACCTCGTATCTTGGTTTTGGTAATTACAGAGCTATGGTATGTAACATCATATTTTTGCAGTTTTGTAATTGTATTACATTATTCTGCAGCCAAGAGAAAAAAGTAGCAAACCATTTTTCATCCCATTTTTTTCAAAGAAAAAGGGCAACAATACCATTACAATAAAACCATTGTATTAAATAATGTGAGTTTGCAAATTCAACAAATATAAAAAGTAAGTCTTTCTAGCTTTGAAGCTCCCATGCTATAAAATATTCACGTAAGTCCCTCTCATACTTTTTCTTTTCCTCTCCCCACTTTCTCTCCCTTTTCCTCTTCCCAGTTCATAGCTCTCACGATTACATTCAATTTCAGCCTCTTTGGAATATCTTTAAAAATGGGGATGGGGCAGCCAAAAATGCCTAAGATTGTTCCATGAAACAAGATTACAGCAGGAACGATTTCTGGGAGCTCAAAGACAAATAAAGCTCAGGAGATACAGAAGTCAACAAACAAAAGCTCAATTGACACTCTTCTCTGTAGTCATGTGGACCACATCTACTTTTCACTTAGAGACTGGTCTTTGCTACAGTCATGTATGTCTTGCTTCTCTACTTCCACCTGTCCTTTTCACCTCCTTTTCTTTCCCTGCCCTACTGCTACCGTCAGTTCAATATGCAGCATCATTGAGCCCAGTGACAGCAACAGCCATAGGTTCCATATATTACATCACCAGGAATAGACGTTCAGGCATGTCCCTTCTCTGGCCCTCCCTTGTCCCCAAAGTCTCTTGCTATACTCAAAAGTCATCGTGAGCGACCAGCCTAGAAATAGAGGTATGAAGAAATCTTTGAAACTGAGATGCATTAAAAAATTCCCTCAGGGTGGTGCCCTGTATACACTCAATCTACTCAAAACATATAAATAAATCTGTCATACATTAATCCTGTCTTCAAATGATATTTTATAAGAAAAGTCTTATATAAACTGATTGACTAGGTTTATGGAAAGGACTAAAGTAATCTACAAAGTAAAGGAAACCCCATAATCATATTGGTACTGTTGTGCCCTTAAATCACATAGAATATCAAATGCAAAACAAACACTGCACTTTACTCATGTTAGCAACAAAAAAAGAATTCTAGGGCTCCAAAACAATCCCTAAGTTCTGATTGTATAGAGCTTTAGAAACCTTTAAGTATAACTGTGGGAATACAGACGTGCTTTTCATAATATCTTACACCTGTAATAGCAACATATGATTTGTAACCTAGGCCCCAGACACATCCTGGCAAGTGCCCTCTAATCGAGGATAGTTAATATTAAGTGTCTCTTGGAATGTTTTTATTTCTCAGGCTATGCCACTTGGTAAATTCCATGATGTTTTGGCAGAGACTCCACTTCCTCCCTCTGCTCGTCCCTCAAGATTGCCAACTAAAGTGATTTCATATGACTCAGACCATCTTTGGTCCCACATCTCCTGCAAAACCCATCAGAAGTCAGTGCAAAGCTGCCTAGAGCTCAAAAGAACCATCAGGTGATAATGCATTTTCCTTGGAATGTCAGTCCTGAAATAACCTCTTTAATGTTCAGGTCAGGAAATTCCCCCTGGAAACATCAAACAGGCATTGCAGCTTGAAAAATAGAAAAACTGGACGGCCCCCAAGAAAGAACTAAAAAGACATCAAATTAGCAATACCACAAAGCCGCAAATTAACTTTCCTCCTTCATCCTGTGCTCTTTTCATTAAAAAATATCAGTAATATGTATAGTGCTCAGGAAACATTACTGAGCACCTACTGTGGGCTCGGCAGCCTTCTACTCTCTCTTTACTGGCAATCACACCTGCCCCACCCACTAGCTGCATTATGTAACTTCTCTCTCACAACTATAACTCTTGTACTTGCTGTCTCTCCACTCCTCAATCCTAAACTCTTTTTTGTTAAGAGCTGTGTCTTATTCAACATTGTGTACCCAGAATGCAGTAGGGTACTTACTACACAGTAGGTACTCAACGAGTAATGGTGGAATAAATGAGTGTTTAGTGGAGGACTTGTCAGGAACTCTATTGGAATATAAATATAAAAAACAAATCATTTTTAACTCTTGCAGTGCTATAGACAGTGTATTCAGAAATATGTTAACACTGTAACATTGAATTCTAATACTAGCTCTTCAAGGCAGGTAACATTATCCCTGGATCACAGAGGAAGTCAGAGGGAAGAGGTCAGATATCAGGGCCAAGGTCATGCATTGCCAACAGCAGAATAAAGATTTGAACATCCATCAGTCTTCTGGTACCAAAGATGTCCCCTGTCCTCAAAGAGCCCATGACTACCAGTGAGAAGGCACCTGTGACCCAATGGTAAAGTGCTGTGACCTGTGCTATAATTATCCTTCACTCAGATTCTGTGAGACGGCAATGAAGCTCCTTGCTGGTGGGAATGTGGAGGAAGGAGGAGAAGGCTAACGCAGGTTTAAGCTGAGTTGTAAAAGATGGAGTGGGGAATCTGGCAAAGAAGGTATAAGGGCACACCTGGGGAAATAGACAGGGTTCTGTCACTGGAAACCAGCTGCCACTAGGGAAGGCCAGCATTAGAATCCTCAAGAGTCATGGGAGAGAACCCGACTCTTCTCTAGCTAACAGAGGAGCCAAACAGGGATCACAGAGAGATGTGACTTAATCCCGTTAGTGGGCCAGAAAAAGTTTCCTAGCAACAATGTGGAGAGGGCTTGGTCTTGGAGACAATATAGAAAAGATTCCCCCCTAAAACCTGGAAGGAAGACATATGAAGGGGTGGGGGTGGGGGGTGAAAGGCTGAGAAGAATTAAAGATGACCACATTTCAGGTGGCTGAGTGAAGTGGACAGATTGTTGGTAGAGGACTCAAATAGCTTGATGAGTAAATAAAGTAACATGTGACCAGATACATTTTCTGAAGAATTACCTTCTGTATTGTGGTTTTACTCTGTGACTCTTCACATGGAGGGATTGGTCGAAAGCCCCAGGGGCTCACGAGGCACTGTGATAGCTCATCCCATTCACTGTTGCAGAAAACCCAGTAGTTCTTGCTGCCTGATCTCCTGTTGTCTTGTCCCTTGTCATCACATCACAGCTCTTTGGGCTTGAACTAACTAGGAGAAGTCATTAGAGAACACAAGCAAGTGGCATGGTGACTTCTCCCTGGCACAGAGCACATAGCATGTGGATCAGGTTCAGTGAGGGCCAGGGCACGGTGGCTAGTGACCTTTGTCAGTCAAAGAAGGGAGGTGGCTGAACGTGTCTTGGTGATGATGTTATAAATTTAAGTGAGACGGTAGACCGCTTATCTAGAATTTTGGAAGTGAGAAAGAGACAAGCTTTGGCTACAGTGGCCCTCAGCACAGGGAAGAAAGTAAATATTTGGTTCAGCACAGCCTTTTCTGGGCCTTCAAGGCCTGGTGCTCATCCAATGTTGATTTGCTGCCCCTGGGTATAGGCCTGCTCAGGTCAGCAAGGGACATGCAGGAAAACCCATTCCAGCCCACAGGAAGCCCTCTGGGATCAGCAACAGCACAGATGACCACAGTTAGGTACCAGGTTCAGTTAAAGATGTGATTTTGGAGTAGGTCCAGCTGACATGGGGATGGGAAAGTCTCCAGTATTGCCTGCCCTGCTGTGTATGGGCAGAAGGTACATACTGCTCTAACCCAGATTCTGCAGTGTGAGCATGGCATGTAAGGACATCGAAGGTGTTAGCTAGGGCATGGTCTATGTAACCATTTGTGGGACCTTATGCTGGCAGGGCCTCACAGATAACAGGTCAAACTTTGCAAATTACCAAAAAAAAAAAAAAAAAGACACTTTCTTTTTGTAGGAATCAGTCATTCCGAGTTTCTTCATTTGAAAACTGCTTTTCTCCATATAGGTAACAGTTACAAGGAGGGAAGGGCTGCATTACTTATAAAATAAGATCTTCATGTCACAATACCTGTGGCTTCAAGAATTTATTACTGAGAAAGACTGTGCCACTATAGAAGCCACGAAGGCATGAAACAGCTCCTCTTGTGAACAAGAAATTCACAGCTAAATACAAGAAGGAATTTCTGGCTTAGCTTTATAAAACAGGCAACAAAACCCAATGCTTAAACCTTAGGCTAGCGACTCAACAGGGTGCAAAACCGAGTGGGCATGATGATTTATGGACCTGTCAAACTCAGCAGTTTTCAAGTTTGTTTGGGGCAGAGTGCACAAGTCCATGTTACCAAATGCTGGAGGGTGGAGTGGGCGGGACTCTCCGAGGCTCCCCGATATGCACACAGACTTTCTTTGTTGAGCCCAGCAGAGTTAATGGCAGTAGAACCTTAAGTTCTCATTCCTCTTTAGTTTACTTTAAGTTTGACTTAGAAAGAAAGGAAATCAAATGTTTTAAAAATCATTTTAGGCTCATTTTTCATCCAGGCTTACTCAGTTTTAGGAAAACAAATTCATTTCTAAAGAACACAATCTTTGTCAATTTCATTGCAGAATCCATATCAAAGCACGGGAGTAATTTAACAGGGATATTACCCCATTTATATACATTCATAACATGAGCTTTGCTTTGAAATAGAAACAAGATGGCAAAGGTCTTTAATTATTTCTAAAGTGTTATCATAACAACAAACCCATTCATTTTATTAACACATAATAACTTTCATCAATAGTAACATTCTTTTTGAGAATAATCTATCTCAAGCATCCAAGAGAAGAATACAAATTGGCAAAATGATGTGTGTTCCAGAAGTTTAATTATATTTCAGCTATTTGTGATTTAAATCCAAAACAGGCAGAGGTGGGTTATGATTTCATTCAGGATAATTTACTTCACTCTACAACAAATTGTAGTACTCCACAAATCTAACCGCCATTTAAAACAATATTTATGATGCAAATGGCTTCAGGTTCCGACTTAGGATAACAGGGAAAAAAATAAACCCCTCCATCCACCTCCTCAATTCAGAGCGTAGTAACTGAACCTGGGTATGCAGTCCGGCCCAAGTGCTGAGCTCCCTCTAGTGATTACTACTCTCAGCTTAGGGCAGGGAGTGGGGGCAGGGTCCACCCCTGGGAGACCCGGTGGCCAGCCTGGGGTTTTATAGGGTTCAGGGCTTGGAGTTGAGGTGGGGCTGGGAGGTATTAAGAGCAAAGGCATCTATCTCCCCATTCCCTCTTCTAAATTATTCTCCTCCTGGCAGGAGCCTGATAACTATTTAGTTGAAAGATTAATTCATAAATGAGAAGGGAATATGCTTTCCCCTCACTGCACCAATTAATTAATTAATTGTGGTTATTTATCTAATGCCCTCTTTTCCCATTAGACTTTCAACTCTAGCATGTCAGGGACCCTGTCTCATTCTTTGCTGGCCATCAGCACAGGCCCTTGCCCACACACATTTATACTAATAAAATAAATGTAACAAAAATGAGCTAGGTGGAATTGATGACCATGGAGCCTCAGGGGGGCTTTGTTATTATACACAGGGTACAGCAGAAATAACGCCCCTTTCTAAGTTTACCAGCTTATAAAGAAGGGGTGTTACTTCTGCCAGACTGTATTTTCTTCTGGCATTAGAAAAATCACCCTAAGGGCCTGTTGTCACACTGTAATGTGAAGAATAAGAGATTTTACAAAGGTTTGAAGTGCTTTACAAATAAGATTCACATATATATTTTTGTGAGTTTTATATATATATATATATATATATATACACACACACATACATATATACACACACACATATATATATATATACATATATATATATGTGTGTGTGTGTGTGTGTGTGTGTGTATAATCTCAGGAACCCCCAAAGCAGTTTTCTGAATAACACTTAGTGACACTGGCAAGGCTGGAAATGAGAAGACTATATTTAAGATCCCTAACATCAAGACACCTTTGAACCCCAGGAACATCCATTCTGTAGCAGACTGCATTGATTTGCACACACTCCCTCCCCAACTGAGATGGCCTTCCTTGGAAGTGATCATAGTAAGAAACTGCAGTTCTGGGAAGTCAGAACTTCACATTTACTGTTTACCAAATATTGACTTTTTATTGATGTAGCCAATTTCTTCTTAGAAAAAGTTGGGCTTTGATCCAACTTGTTACACTAACCACATTCAGACCAATGTGAGGTTCATTTCAGAGGGCACCTGGATAGAACCAAAGGACATATCAGGTGGGTTAAGCCCCTTCAGAATGGGCTCAGGAAGGCCATGGGTTACAGAATCTGGACCCTGCATAGAAATGAGCCCCGTGTACTTCTAGTGTCTGTTGGAAGCACTTCTTTATCCTCATTCGCCAACTACAACCCATCCCTAAACAATTCAAGGGGTGATATCACCTGGGGACTTATTTAAAGATAAAAAAATAAAAATAAAAAATCTTAACAAACTTCAGTGGGGCCTGGGAATGTGTACTTTTAAAAAAGAAAGTGAGCCAATTTTGAAACAGTTAGGAAGCAGGCTCCAGAGTAATCACCTTCAAGCCCTTTCAACCACAACCCACTGTAAGAAATACATTTTATTTTCAGACCACACACACACACACACACACACACGAAACCAGGAACAAAATTTTGCTGAACAATATTTATCCTCACTAATTACCTTATTTGCTATATTCTTTTCTGTTTCATTAAATTTTTTTGGTTAATCCATTAAAGAGTTAAGACCTTTAGCTCAGTAAACACTTTTAGAAAACACTGAAACCTGTTTCCACTGTTACTTCATAAAGTTTATTTAATGAGCAGATTTTTCTATCTTGATTTCACCATTACACACCATGGTCCTTACTACTATTCCTTTCCCTGTGTCCTTTAACCCTACTGAGCATTACTGAAAATTGTTCAGTCAATTTTTCTGTTTGATTACTTTACAAGCCAATATTGTGGTATATGACTCATCACACCTGGGCAAAGATTTTGCTCTCTATTACTTCTGGTGGAGTCTTACAGAAATGGGGATGGTAAATAAGTTTTAGTTTATAGCACATGTCATGTTACGTATCAAATATACTTGTATAATATGGAAGATAATTAAGTTGGGTTATTTGGAAGAATATCAGATACATGCCTTATAGTTCTAAGATCTCTATGTCTTTAGAATATTTAAAAGGACAATTATAATGGGGATATGCAAGAGTGATAGGAAAATACATCAAAACAATGAAATTATTGTTCTTTGTGCACTATAGAAATCATTGAATGTTAAAGCTCAAAGGGGATCCTAGAAAATTTTCTACCCTAATGTAGTCATCTTCATTTTCCTTTAAATGAGTGTACTAAAATATAGCAGCACACTCATGTTCCATTTCTTTTTATTATCCTTTATATAATTGTATGTTTCAAAGTTCCAAGAATAGCTGTAAAATTTTTGCAAGAGCTAAGATGTTTTAAAATACATGGGATGCCAGGATAACTCAGTGGTTGAGCTCTTGACTCCTAATTGTGAGGTCCAGTGATTGAATTCCAGCCCCTGCCACTGCAATCCCGTATGCTGAACTGCAGTGCAACTAGTAAACACTGAGATGACTCAATGATGAAGGTTCTCACCTCCCATGCAGGAGGCGCCAGTTTAGTTCCTGCCCCATGCAGCCCCCACCCACCTGTGTAGAATGAAACCATGTCACAATTAATCATATACAACTATGGAGACTGCTCTGGGCTCCCCCCTTTCTCTTTCTCTCTTTCTCGCCTTCTCTCAAACAATGAAAAAATAAATCTTAATAATACATTATATGATGATGTATGGACCAAATAATATAAAACCAGAAATAAAGTAGACTTAGGAAAACACTTCGGACTAAGTCTCCTAATCTTCAACTCAAATGCTCTTTTAGTTTCTTGCCATATTTAGTCTCAGCCAAATGATATTGATAAATCAAATATCATAGACAGATGTGCAAATTTCTACTTAGGTTCACACTAACCTTTATAATTAAGAGTAATAATATTAACAATAACCTTCCTGATACTTTCCATCTTTAAGGGGTAAGCAACAACTTAGCTAGCTAAAATATAGTATCCTGTGCATAGTTTTTAATGCCAACGACAAAACAAGTCACATTGCAGATATTTTTTAAAAGTCAGAATTAATAACTCCTGAAGATTACATTGCAGATATTTTGGTTCTAAAATGACAAAAAGATACAGACAATAATGAGAGAGGATACTGTTGATGTGGTTTTCACTAATAACTGCCCAAAGCTAAACACTTCAGCAGCACAAATTATCCAATCACTATGCTGAAATTTCCCAAAAATATTCTGGAGAGTAGAAAGAACGTGTTTCTAAAGTTACCAAACTACAAGTTCTTTTGACAGTATATAGGCAAAATGGTACCATTATTTTCATAGAAAAATAATTCTAGAAGTGTCTTATGACACAAAAATTAATCAATCAATAAAAATTAGTGCATTTGATTAATTTTGGCCAAAATTACTACAATATAAAAAGACCTGCATCACCAGAAAAGAAAATCAGCAGGTAAAGTTTCATAATTTCCAAATAAATTTTTAATAGGCCAAAGTGAACTGATCAAACATAAAGAAAATAATAGAACTAAAGCATAAAATCAGTACTTGTTATTCCCATCATAATTCATGATTTAGTATAGTGGAAATATTGACTCAGAACACAATTTGGATAATGCTTAGTAATGTGCTGAGTGTGTAAAATTCTATGCACTGCCCAACAGGCCAAAAGAAAACTAAAACACTAATATAGTGAATGATTCAGACAGGTTTTTCAATGAAAAATACCCATGTATTATGGAAATTATGACTTTATTTAGAATGATAGATTTAAAGTTAAACATTTATTGCCTCTCTATGCAAACCAAGTATAATTTATCTTTTATCTAACTTAATCATTATATTATAAGTTAATAGGGTCTGTTTTCTCAAAAGTCGTTATCTAATTTTTAGATTATGACTCTCAGCATTTGGAAAATCATTTCTATCACTTAGTTGAAAGGTTTTAAGAGCTCAGAGAAGCTGGGTCATCAGTCTGGAAGGCGTGCAGACAAAGAAAAGTTAACCACAAAATGCAAACTTGCTTTTAAGTTCACAGGGAAGTTTATAAAGATTACTCTCATGCTTAATGCAAATTGAAACACACACAAATCAATACATAAAATACACAAATCAATAAAAAATATACTGCTTTTGTTTGATGAAGATGTTTTCTTAGCCCATGCCACAATTTTACACAGACCTTGACAAATTCAGCAAGCCAACAAAGAATTCAGATCTATGAAGACTTCATTCACCTTACAGGGTAAGAGTGAGGGGAATTATAACAATAATGTGAGAGCCTAAATGTTTAATAATCAAAGAAAATTTTAGGTTATTTAGCAGAAAGCATAATAAAAGGATGCATTATAAGAAATCTTTCAGGCAGCTGTTTTTTTGTTTTTGTTTTTTTTTAATTTTTGCTTGTTTTCTTTTCTGATAAAAATGATCTTATTTATATCATATTATAGAATACATTGTTAAAATATTGTCATTCTTTATGCCAGAAAAATAAGTCAATATATAACATTAATATAATCTAGTGATTAGTTAATATGAGATCTATAAGAAATCCTGAGTCAAATAGCGTAAGTATTGTTTTTTATATAGGAAGAAAAATTTATAGTGATAAAGGTATAAATGAACACATTCTATGTCAAAGTAGTTCTTTCTTCCTATTCACTGTCTTTTCATGTTTATTCATCATTTTGTAAAACTCCAAAATCTTGACTATCTTTGGATCACCTGTGCTGGATTACATGTAAGCAGCACTTTGGAAAGGCCAGGGCCTTAGAATATATTATAAATGCAATGGCATATTCTAAGATGGTTTTCTTCCACAAATAACCTAAAAGGATGTAACCACATTGCAGGGACAGATGAACAAGAAGGCCAGAACTAGGCTTGCTATACTTTCAAATTTCTCCAGAATTTGTTTTATCAAAAGCCCAAACTGATGAGAACATCTTCCTTTATTCTCTCTGGTACTGGTTTGATTTGGAACTTTGGTTTTGTTGTTAGTCCATGTCAATGTGTTGTAGTTATCTGTAGGCTATAATTGTACAAAATTGTTTCAAAATCAATTGTTTAATTTCAGGTAAGCAAATCTTTAGTTTGAAAATAATACTCAATTGAAAGATCATTAGATTTAGAATAAGAACACTTGGCCCCTAAGTTTTAATTACTAAGTAGAAGAATGGACCCCAAGATATTACTGTTTTAATCCCAAGAGCCCATGAATATGTTAGGTTACATGGAAAAGGAGAAACTAGGGTTGCTAATCAGTCGACCATTAAAAGAGAAAGATTATTTTTTATGAACTCAATGCAATCATAATGATCATTAAAAGTGGAAGAGGGAGGCCAAAGAAGATGGTTAAAGAAAGGAATGTGATGAGGGAAGTGATTTGAACACTGACATCTGCATGTTGAGCCCGCGTTCTCAGCCATTCCATGATTTTGTTTGGCCAACTGCTCATACATTCATTAGCCAATAGATATTTGTTGAGTACCAGTATGTGACAGGCACTATTTCAGGTAACAGGGCAGCAACAATCAAATAAAGATAATACCAAGCATTCAAAGAGCTTATATTCAGTAGCAATTAATATGTGCATATTCAACAAATATTTATCAAGTACTAATTATATACCAGGAATTATGCAAAGAAGTTTATTGAATGTTGAAGCCTATAAAATCTAATATATATATATATCACAAGCACAGGCCAGAATTGTCATCTTAGAAATCTCACCCACAATCTTCATCTGATACAACAAGCCCTGTTGCACAGGGATTGAATTACTGGCTGCTTAACATATGGAAGGGCTGTGTTTTTATTAAACAACAAAGAGTAAATCTGACAACATTAAATTTATCAATGACTTATAGATTTGCCATTATTGCTACTTAGAAACAAAAAGGAAAATAGTGTCATAAAAAAAATTATGTGTATTAGGTACATCATGTTTGCTCAATATTATAATAATCAAGTTACAGTAGAGATACACTACTTAGAATACGAACTGAAAAGGACATTATTTAGTTGAAGAAATGTCATATGTATTATACCAAATGTTAAATTGGCAAAAATTACTAATTTTGCCTTTATTTAGTTTTAGCAATAATGACAGAGAATTTGGGCTTGTCAAGTTTCTGTATTTCATCAAGGTTCAAGTGGAGAAAAGATTTTAATCTTAAAATTTTATAATACAGTAATATATATTTATACCAACTTCTGTTCCAAAACTAATTTGTGGTAGGTAAATGTCATAATATTAATTGTAGCCGATTCTTGGTAAGAGCTTAATCTTTCTACCTAAAGCACCACAAATCTTTACAAGACAATATCTTTAAATAATACATTTAGAATTCTTTTGTATTCTACACTGTGATTAATCAGCTCAGAATACTATGGTGAAACTTTGTTTTCACTAACCTTTTAATTAAAAAAACAAACCAAAGAAAACCACTATGTTTTGACAAATTAGTATTAGAATAGTAAGGTGTAACTGTGGCAAGAAGAAGTGTACATTCCTACTTATTAATTACTAACCAAGTGGGAATTTATATCGAGAACTAAGAATGAAGGAATATCATGGATGATTCTTTTTTCTCTATCTGGTGACATTCTAACCAAAGTTCAGTAGAGAATATAAGCTTAAGTATTTGAAATGGAAAAATATGTTTTAGTTTTATGAAGGGAGAAAGCTCTATCAAAAATTTTTGTATTTCCCTGAAAAATAAATATTAGAGATTATTCTCTGAGGTCGTACAACCTGCTTCTAGGAATATGTATTCTCTGCTAAGGCAGCAAAGTATCATCTGTCAAATGAAGCATTCCTCATATGAAAAGCAAACTTTTTTTTTTGAATTCTACCTCTCTCCCCTGGAAATTAACCTATAAAGTATGTTATACAAGTAAATGTGTGTTACATGCACACAACACAACAAAACAAACAAGAAATCCCAAAAAACAAAAAACAAACAAACAAAAAAGCCCCTTACAATTGCTGGAAATTAAAAAAAAGAAGTCAAACATGAGTGGAAAAAATGGTGGTTGACTTCAAATGTGCCTTGGGAAAAAATAACATATTATAAATACTCAAACTGCAGGCCAAGTGAAAAAGGAGAAAGGCATCAACTTTGGTGAAACATCCATGTGCAAATCCTCTTAGCAGGCTGCTGGCAGTGCAGGGACTAATCATTACTTCTGAAGAAGTGCAGAGTTCTTATTACAGGACTCCAGGCACCAAAGCATCCCCTAGCTCAAGACAACTGGATGAGAAGACACTAAAAAGGGGAAATCATCCTTATGACTAAAAATGTAGGCTCTATAAAAATCCTAAGATATTTAAAAAAATAGTCAATGATCTGTTTTCTATACAGCATCTACTATTAAAATATTTGTACTATGGAGACATCATCAAGGTGGCAGCATGAGAGGAACCCTTGAAACCTCTCCTGGAAAGAACAACAAATAGAACACCTAATATCCAACAAGAGAATTGCTAAGCTATGCACAGCCTCAGCTGAGGGACCAGCTTATCGCAAGAAAATACCTATAGCTATAGAAAGGATGGGGAATGAGATAGAAAGAAAGAAAGCAGAGTGGAGACAGGTCACAGAGCATGACCCAGAGATGTACCCAGTGAACAACCAAGTGACAGACCCAGAGATGGGCAGAGGAGAGATTGACTGAGGTGGGAGCATGGGAGTACGGGTTGAGGTGCAGAATGACTCTGGGGTGGGGGGTGGGGGTGTTGGAGGCCTAGAAGGAACAAAGGTGGAGGCACAGGCAGCTGGAATGCAGGGTGGATGGCAGAGGCAGGCACGGCTGGCTGTGGAAAGAAGCCCTGGTGTAAGTGTGAGTTGGGGGAGTAGCCATGGCACAGTGAGGGTGGTCATAGCACAGTACAGAAGGGCAGATCCAGGCACCAGCAGCAGCCAGAGGTCAGTGCTGCAGGAGCAAGGGGCCAGCTGCCAGCATGTCAGTTGGGTGTCCAGAGCCAGAGGCCCGTGGAGTATAAGGCTAGCAACACAAACAGAGAGCAGGTGTTTTGGTGCCTGGAGTGCTGACAGCAAGAACATGCTAGTGGTGAAGTGAAGAGTGGCCCTCAATGAGGTAAGGCTGAAGCAGGAGCACTGTGTGGACTTGCACACAGAACCTGGCTGCTTCCCTTTGCACTCCCCAGAGCCTGCATTCTGTGAGCTGCTACCAGGAAGCCATCATTGCCCTGTGACACAAACAGACCTGTGTCTTTCCCAAAAAACCTGCCCTTACCCTTTCCACTGAAGTTGGTAGAGGGAACTAGGAAAACTAAAGCAGAGGTGTGGCAGCTTCTCATTGCTGTGGGATCTCAGAGGCAGAGAATACTGTAGCCCACCATAGTTTCCCAAACAGGAGGCATATAGAGACTTGGGTGACTGAGTCCAAGAGAAGCCAATCTTCTAGTCTCCCACTGTAAGAAAACCAAATAACAAAAAGAAAATATTATAAGATACTGTAGCAATACAAGCTAGGAAGTAAAAGAAAGATTTCTTCACATCTACTAGGGGAAAAGTCCTCATGTCCAGGAGAAGAAATGCTCTAACAGCAACGACTACCTTATTGAACAAAGGTGCTCAGAAAGAAAGTGAAAAACCTCCAGAAAAGGAACTTGAAGGTATAGAAACATATGAGATAAATGACACAGAATACAAGACTGCAATTCTGACAACATTCAAAGAGATTAAAACAAAAATTAACAGAGTACACAGAGGGACCTTAGTGGTCTCAGAAAGAAAATTGCATCTATAGATAAGAAGAAAATAGAAATTCTGGAGGTAAACAACACAATAAAATAAATTAAAAAATGAATAGGCAGCATAGGAAGCAGAGCTGACCAGATGGAGGAAAGAATTAGTGAAATTGAAGACATAAATTTGGAATTGTCACAGAAGGAAGAAGAGAGAAACCCAAGAGCTAAAATAAATAAAAGATATCTGTAAGAACTATTTGACTCCATTAGAAAGAATAGGTAATTCAGAGGGAGCAGAGGACAAGATAGGTACAGAGAATTTGCTAGGACAAATAGTAGATGAGAACTTCCCAAATCTATGTTAAGAACTGGAACTTCAAAATCAAGAAGGAAACAGGACCCCTAGCTACTTGAATCCTAGCAGACCCTCTCCAAGGCACATTATTCTGAAGATGTCAAAGGTCAAAGACAAAGAAAGAATACACAAGGCAGCCAGAAAAAAAGAGCACCATAACCTATAAAGAAAAGCCCAACTATCATAAGATTTCTCAACAGAAACTCTACAAGCCAGAATAGAGTGGAATCTAGTATTCAAAATATTAAAGGAGATAAATTACCAGCCAAGAATCACCTACCCAGCAAAGCTACCCTTTAGATGTGAAGAAAGAATAAAGACCTTGGCAGACACACAGAAACTGAAGGAATTTTCCAGCACAATGCCAGCATTTCAAAAAATACTAAAGGAGACAATTGGAACTGAAACAAAAGGTAAAAATAAATAGGGATAAACTGGAATAACAAAAACCTAAAAGGGGAGAAAGAAAAGGTTTAATTTCCAAAGAGAATGGAGAGAAGAAACATCCTTATGAAAAGGAACTACTGCATATATGAAACTTTCTTTTACATAAAATTCATGGTAACCATTCAAAAAGAACTTAGAACTGGGACACATAACAAAATAAATTATAGAAAACAGAGAAACCAGCCATAAACACCATCAAACTAAAATAACCAATGGGAATAAAAAAGCAAAGAAGCAATTGAAAAAAAAAAGAGCTACCAGAAAACAAGATAAAATAGCTGTAGGAAATCCTCACATATCAATTATCACCCTAAATGTAAATGAACTGAACTCACCAATAAAAAGACACAGAGGAGCAAACCTGACTAAACTAAAATCAACCTTATGCTGCCAATAGGAGACATACCTAGCCACAAGCACAACCACAGACTCAAAGTGAAAGGGTGGAAAAAACACTCCAAGCAAATGACATCCAGAGAAAAGCAGGTATAGCTATACTTTATCTGATCAAACAGGCTTCAGGATTGGAAAGATAATAAGAGATAAAGAGGGACATTTTATAGTGATAAAAGGATGATGCAACAAGAAGACATCATACTTTACTAATATATATGCCCCCTACAAAAAAAAAAAAAAGCCAAAATTTACAAAACAACTACTAACAGATCTAAAAGGAGAAACTGACAAAAACAGAATTATAGTAGGGGACTTAAATACCTCCATTGACAGTCATGGACAGATCATCCAAACAGAAAATAAATAAGGAAACATCAGCTTTAAATGATAAGTTATAGCAATAGGACATAGTTAACACTTACAGGATACTTCATCCTACAACACATTACTATACATTCTTTTCTGGTGCACATGAAACATTCTCAAGGGTAGACCACATGCTGGGACACAAAGTTAGCCTCAGAAAATTTAAGAAGATTGAAATCATATCAAATATATTCTCTGATAACAAAGCTTTGAAATTGGAGATCAACTAAAAAACAAAGCAAGAGAAGACACATACATGGAGATTAAACAACATGTTATGAAAAAAATGACTAGATCATAGAATAAATAAAAGAATAGATTTAAAAATACACAGAAATGAATGACAATGAAAACACAATCTATCAAAGTTACTGGGATGCAGTGAATGCAGTAATAAGGGGGAAATTTATATCACTACAGGCACATTTCAAGAAACAAGAAAAATTACAAGTGAAGAACCTAATACCACATCTTAAAGAACTAGAAGAAGAACAAAAATCACCCAAGGCCAGCAGAAGAAAGGAAATAATAAAAATTAAAGCAGAACTAAATGAAATAGAATACAAAAATAATTTAAAAATTAATGCAACGAAATGCTGGTTCTTTGAAAAAATTAATTAAATTGACAAACCTCTGGCTAGGCTCATCAAGGAAAAAAGAAAAAACACACAAATAATATAAATTAGAAATGAAAGAGGGGAAATTACAATTGACACCACAGAAACACAAAGGATCATACAAGAATACCATGAAGGCCTATATGCCATCAAATTTTGCAACCTAAAAGAAATGGACAAGTTTTTAGAAGCATATAGTTAACCTGGACTGAATCAAGAGAAACTGAATAAAACAGACCAATCAACAATACAAAAATTGAAACAATCATCCAAAACCTCCCCAAAAGCAAGAGTCCAGGACCAGATGGTCTCTATAATGAGTTTTACCAGGCATTCAATGAGAAACTAACACCTATCCTCCTCAACTTTTTCCAAAAAAACTGAAGAAGAGGCAATATTTACCAACTCATTCTATGATTCCAACAATAGCCTAGTACCAAAGCCTGGTAAAGCCATCACAAAAAGAGAAAACCAAAGACCAATATCTCTGATGTACACCAATGCAAAAATCCTAAACAAAATACTAGCAAATAGAATACAACAATGCATTAAAAAGATTCTACATCACGATCAGGTCAAATTTATCTCAGGGGCATAATAATGGGTCAACATATGCAGATTGATCAATGTGATACACCACATAAACAAAATAAAAAATAAAAACCATGTGATTATATCAAATGATGCAAAAAAAAAGCATTTGACAAGATACAACATCCATTTATGATCAAACATTTAATAAAATGGGTATAGAAGGAAAGAACTTCAACACAATAAAGTCCATATATGACAAACCCTCAGAAAATACCATACTGAATAGGGAAAAGCTTGAATGCTTTTCTTCTAAAATCAGGAACAAGACAGAGATGTCCCCTGTCATCACTGCTATTCAGCATAGTGCTGGAAGTTCTAGCCAGAGCCACCAGGCAGGAGAAAGATATAAAATGCATACAAATTGGGAGTGAAGAAGTTAAGCTGCCACTTTTTTCAGATGACCTGATCCTTTGTATAGAAAACCCTAAAGATTCCACCAAAAAACTATTACAAATAATAAACAAATACAGTAAAGTTTCAGGCTACAAAATCAATGTACAAAAATCTACAGCATTTTTATATACAAACAATGAAAGTTCAGAAGAAGAAATGATAAAAACAATACCTTTCGTGATCAAAACAAAAAGAATAAAATATTTAGGAATAAACCTAACAAAGACTGTGAAGGACAAATACATGGAAAGCTATAAGACACTATTAGAGGAAATTGAAGAAGATACAAAGAAATGGAAAGATATTCATGTCTCTGAAAAAAGAATAAGGCTGGAGGCATCACACTCTCTAATTTCAGGGTATACTACAAAGCATCAATAATCAAAACAGCTTGGTATTGGCAGAAAAACAGGCACACAGAACGATGGAACAGAATAAAAAACCCAGAAACAAATCCACAAATATATGGGCAAACAATTTTTGACAAAGGAGCAAAAAATATACAATGGGGGGGAAAAAAACCTCTTCAGTAAATAATGCTGGGAAAATTGGAAAACCACATGCAAAATAATGAATCTGGACTGTGAACTGTCACTATATACCAAAATTAACTCAACATGGATTAAAGACTTCCACATAAGACCTGAAACAGTAAACTGCATAGAAGAAAGCATCAGTATTAAACTTACAGACCTTGGGCTCAGAGAGCACTTTGTCAACTTGACCACAAAGGCAAGGGAAGTTAAAGCAAAAATAAATAAATGGGACTTTATCAAACTAAAACGTTTCTGTACAGCAAAGGTAAAAGCCAACAAAGTAAAAAGGAAGCCAACTGAATGGGAGAAAATATTTTCAAACAATGCCTCTGATAAGGGACTAATATCTAAAATATATAAAGAACTCATACAACTCATCTCAACACACACACACACACACACACACACACACAAATGATCCAATTAAAAAATGGGCAAAAGACCCAGACAGACACATCTCCTATGAAGACATACAAACAACCAACAGACACATGAAAAAATGTTCACTATCACTAGCAATTAGGGAGATGCAAATTAAAACCACAATGAGATATCACCTTGCACCTGTTAGAATAGCTATAATCAACAAAACAAGGAATAACAAGTTTTGGAGAGGCTGTGGAGAAAAAGGAACCCTCATACACTGCTGATGGGAATATAAATTGGTACAACCACTATGAAAGGCAGTATGGAGAGTCCTCAAAAAATTAGGAATGGAATTGCCATATGACCCAGCAATCACTCTCCTGGGTATCTACCCCACAAAACCTGAAAACCTTAATTTGCAAAGACATATGTTCCCCCAAGTTCATTGCAGCACTGTTCTTGGTGACCAACTCATGGAAACAACCAAAGTGTCCTTGGATAGATGAATGAATAAAGAAGTTGTGGTACATTTTTACAATGGAATATTACTTATTCAGCAATAAGAAAATATGAAATACAGCTATTTGTGACAATATGGATGGATCTTGAAACCATTTTATTAAGTGAAATAAGTCAGACTGAAAGAATCAAGGAACATATGACCTCACTTATAGGTGAAATATAAAACTTAAAATAACAAAGAAGCAAAAACTGGTAAACACAGTCAATAGTTAAGTGGTTACCTGAGGGTAAAGGGGAAGGTGGGTGGGGAGTCGGTGTTGGAGAGTAGGGAGGGGGCATCAAATATATGATGATGGAAAGAGAGCTGATTCTGGGTTGTGAACATATAATGCAATGCATAGATGATGTAATGTAGAATTGTACACCTGAAATCTATATAATTGTTACCAACAAATGTCACCCCCCAAAATTTAACAATTAAAAAAAAAATCAAAACACATTATAAATGCAAAAAATAGAATTGTATTGTGGGGATTCCGGGATAGCTCAGTGGTTGAGCGCTTGTCTCCCATATTGCGAAGTCTGGAGTTCAATTCCTGACCCTGGCTGTGCAACTCCATATGCTGAACTGTGGTGCTACTGGTAATAGCTGAGATGGCTCAGCAGTGAAGTTTCTTGTCTCTCATGCAGGAAGCCCCCAGTTTGGTTCCTGCCCCATGTGACCCCTCATCCATCTGTGTGGAATAAAATCATGTCACAACTAATGGTGTACAACTATGGAGACTGATCTGGGCCCCACCTCTCACCCTCTCTCAAACAATATAATAAATTTTTAAAAATATGTATTTGCATTGAAAAGATAATTATAGAAAGAAGTCAATGTTTATTTCATCTTCTCAGGAAAGAAAGAACAATACATTATAAGATATTTAAAGTAAACAAAGAAAGAGGCTTCTAGTGTTGGAACTCTAACATACAATGCTAGTAACTCTAGCTACAGAATGAAAAAACATCAAATAGAAGCCTTGTCACCAGTTTCAACAACTCTGCATAGGGCTAAATAAATGCATTGCAGGTGTGTTCAATGGTTTAATGATGATTTCATAACGACTATAGACATCCCAAGCCTTGGCAGTACCTGGCTTATCTAAAATATTTGTCTATAAATTTCTATAGGCTGCTGACCTAAGTGTTATAAAAAGGTCTGGGGGAAGCCAGGATGGCTCAGTGGGTTAAGTGCTCACTTTGCAGCCCCAGGGACTGAGGATCCAGTCCCAGCCCTGGCCCGTGCGGACCCATATGCTGAACTGGGGAGTGCCCCCAGTTCGGTTCTCACCGGGGTGAGACCCCAGCCCAGTTCCTGCCCTGCGCAGCCCCGCGCCCACCTGTGGAATGAAACTATGTGGAAAAACCAATGATGTGCAACTATGGAGACTGCTCTGGGCCCTCCCTCTTCTCTCTGTCTCTCTGTCTCTCTGTCTCTCTCTCTCTCTCTCTCAAAAACAATAAAAATAAATCTTAAAAAAAAAAGTCTGTACTCATTAGGTCTAGGGTGATATAGATAAGTTAAGTTATATTGTCAGATTAATTTTAAGGTAAATTAAACTTAATTAACCTTAATTAGTTCAGTATGATCATGATTCAATGTGGCTATAATGTCACATACTGATTTACAGAGTCACTGCAACCCTGACTAGAATGTCATCATCATCATATGCTTTTGAAATACAAAATCTGTTTCTACAATGTATATGGAGAAGCAAAAGGCCTAAGATAGCCAAATAACTTTGTAAAAGGGAAACAGAATTCAAAAATTTACATTATCCTTCTTTAAATCTTATACAGCTACAGTAATCAATTCAGTATGCTATTGGCATAAAGATAGACAAATAGATTAATGAAATAGAATACAAATCTGAAGTCAGCCACCTTTTTAAATTAAGGTAAATATGATTGACCTGGAATCCCCACACTGAATATGTATATGGTAAATGTGTTTGCATATATGTTACACTAAATATATTTCTATAATCAATGTATATGTATAGTGAGGAGTTTTGGTGGATAAAAGGATATTTTGATTTTTAAAATGTAGTTTTGCCAAAGTTCATTTCGTATCTCTATTTAATTTGGTAACAATTTCCTGAACATAAATACATTGAATGGGCTTTGTATTAAAAATAAGTAAACTTTTCTCAAAAGAGTTCATTTTAGCATTTAATGAACAATTATGACAATTATCACTTATAGGAATTTCCTCTGTGTGGAGAAGTTTGAGAGGTAGCTACACTGACTGACCCTTACTCGTCAATGTCCTTGTTCCTTGGTTGAGCCAAACACCATGAAGCAAAATTACTAGTATCTGACAGATAGGTAACATCATAATAAATCATGGATATTGAAAGAATAACAAGGGAAACATGAACAACTTTATACAAAAAATTCAGCAATATAGATGTAGTGGACAATTCCTTGAAAGAGACAATCTAACAAAGCTTGCTGAAGAAAAAACGAATTCCACTATATTTATTTTAATTATTTATTTTTGTTGTTTTTGACAGAGAGAGAGAGACACATAAAGAAGGGGGAGGGCCCAGAGCAGTCTCCACAGTTGTACATCATCAGTTTTTTACATAGTTTCATTCCACACAGGTGGGCGGGGGGGCCACACTTTGAGGGGGGGAGTGGGGCAGGGGGCCTCCTGCATGGGAAGCTCACCCCAGTGAGAACTGAACTGGGGGCCACAGCCCAGTTCAGCATATGGGTCAGCATGAGTGGGGTCTGGGACTTGATCCTTGGACCCCAGGACTGCAAAGTGAGCACTTAACCTGCTGAGCCATCCTGGCATCCTCCACTAGATTTACTAATGTAGTGAAAAATAAACTCCAGACCCATATGTCTTTATAGACACATCCTATTACATTTAAGAAATAAATAATAGCAATTTTAGACAAATTCTTCCAAAAAATTATGTTAGAGGCTCTTACCCTACTTATTCTATGAGACCAGCATTACTCTGATACTAAAAAGAAAAATATTAAAATAAATGAAAGCTACTAATAAATATCCCTTATAAACATAAATGCAAAAAAAAAAAATCTAACAAAAATTATAGTACAGAGATTTTTGTAAATATATGTTGTCCACAACTACTGGACTATAGTATACATAGAGAAATTACACATTGCTAGAACTGGTTTATACTATATTATTGATTAATGGGATGGAATGGCCAGGATTTTCCATCAGGTCATAAAAAAAAGACACTGGTACAAAAAAAAATAGCAATGAAAATGTTACCTTCAAATGAAAATACATAATATCAAAATATGTAAGACACTGCTAAAGCAATGCTGAGAGAAAAATTTATGGCACTAAATGTTACATTAAAAAAAATCTCAAACCAATCATTTAAATTCCTAGCTCAACCAAACTAGAAAAAGAAGAGCAAACTACAATGATACCTTGGAATCTGAATGCCCCCAAATTTGAACAACTTAGAATCCAAACAAAAAATTCAAGTAAATTTTTCCTTGAAATCTGAATGTTGCTTTGGAATCCAAACCCCAACACTTTGTTTGCCTGGGATATGTAGACTGTACAGACCATGGTTTTATTTGAACAGCCACTTGTTCATGTGAGGTATACTTCGAGAGCAGTGCAGGGGAATTGGTCTAACACAGATTGTATGGGCAGCAACCCCTACCCCATCATAACGTACGACCAAGCATTTACTACAGCTACATCTCTTATACTCTTTGGTTTATGCGTGTGTTTCTAGCCACCCCTAAGCTTTGTTACTAAAGTTGTTGTCCAAAGCTGTATCTTGAGTGATTTCCATTGTAAATTGTGTGTCAATTTTGCATTATTTTTTTTATATATAACAGAAAGTGATTCGCCATGGGACCTAAAAAATTCAATGAGAACAATAAGAGTAAGAAGAAAGTTGTTAGAGCTACAATTGAGGCTCAGAAAGATCTTAATCGCTAAGCATGAAAGCGGTACATGTGTGACTGATCTCGTTGCTATGTTCAGAATACTAAAATTGACTGTTTCTACAATTTTGAAAAATAAAGCAGCTATCAAAGCAGCTGATGTGGCAAAAGGAGTTACAACACTAAGCTCTAGAACAGGGGTCTCCAAACTACGGCCTGCTAGCCAGATGCGGCCCATGAGGCCCTCTCATACGGCCCATGGAGACATTTTTATCTACGGAAAAAAATTATGAAAATATACGTGTATCCTGCCAAGATCAGCCGCTTACTTTTTCTACTTCTGTTCACAGTCAATGAGATGATATAACACCTTCTAGTGGCAGAGTTTTTAAATGGTTTGCTGCTTGTTCAAGACTTGATTATTTTGATCACAGTTTGCCAGTTGCGGTTGACTGCTGCGATGAGGAGGTGTTGGTGTCAGTTAGCGTCTAATTGCAAAACATGTTGCACTCTATTTTATTTAGTGATAATTTCCTTCGCGTAATTACTTACCAGTGTGTATAAAGTATTGGGAATGTCGTTAGTTTAACAAGAATTTTCCGAATATTCTGAAGAGGAAACATTAAAAGCAACAATCTCTCTACTATAAGTGGATATATTTGCAGACTATATTCAGGTAAGTTTAACTTAAGAAATCATAAACATTTTTAAAAATTGTTTTGGGTTATTTGCAGCTATAATTGTGACAAAATTAGTTCCCATAATCAGGTTTTTTGAGCGATATTGTGTGCAAGATACTTTCAGTTTCACTATTTATTCATGTTGAAGTCACTTTATTTTAGTGCACAATGATGGCCGAGAAGAGGAAAGAAAAATAGACGATGAGTGTCGACAATTTCAAGAAGAATGGAGTTTGAAATACTTCTTCATCAAATCCAGTGAGAAAGCATTGTGTGTGATTTGCAATGAAACCGTGGCTGTGATGCAAGAATGCAACCTGCACCGTCATCATTGAAGCAAACATCAGGAGAAAAATGCACAGTTGGAGGGTAAAGTCCGTGCCGAAAAATTTTCTAAATTACAAAATCAACTCACATCTCAGAGGACATTGTTCAGTAAATCCTCAAATGAAAAAGAATCCTTAACTAAGGCCAGTTATAAAGTTGCCTACATTCTGGCTGAAAGTGGCAAACCGTTTACAGATGGTGAAGTAATGAAGGAATGTTTGTTGGAGGTGGCTGAGGAACTTTTCCCAGAAAAGTTGAAACAATTTAGAAATGTAGCTTTGGGTGCAAATACCATTGCCCACCGTGTTGCAGACATGGGTGAAAACATTGTGACTCAAATAGCAAAAAATGCAAGCAAGTTTCGCCATTTTTCAATTGCAATGGATGAATCGCTGGACAGCTGTTCCACCTCTCAACTGCTTGTGTTCATTAGAGGTGTGGATGAAGACATGAACTTAACACAAGAGCTGGCTTCCCTACATAGCATGTATGGCACTGTTATTGGAGAGGATATATTCAATGAATTGAAAAAAACATTTGCTGATTATAACTTGGACTGGACTAACCTCAGTTGCCTGACTGTTGATGGAGGAAAGAACATGAGTGGCATAAAAAAGGCTTGGTTGGACAAGTGAAGCAGATGTGTAGTGAGAAAAACATTCCACAACCAATGTTCCTGCACTGTATTATTCACCAGCAAGCTTTGTCTGCTAAATATGTGGACATTAGCAGTGTACTGAATCCTGTGGTGAAGATGTTGAATTTAATAAGGTCACATGGGCTCAACCATAGACAGTTCAGAGATATGTTGAAAGATACAGACACAGAATCGCAAGATTTACCATATTACACAGCAATAAGATAGCTAAGTTTTGAGAAAGTTCTGAGCAGACTATTTGAATTAAAAAAGGAAATAGGTGACTTCCTGGAAAGTAAAGGCAAGCCACAGCCATTACTGTCTGATGAAGAGTGGGTATGGAAATTGGCCTTTGCTGCAGACAACTAGTCATTTATATTTTCTGAACCTAAAACTACAAGGAGAGAAAAATCTAGTTTCTGATCTATACATCCACTTAAAGGCCTTCAGATCTAAACTTGTCTTGGTTTTGGAACAAGTACAGGCCAAATACTTGACACACTTTCAGCAGTGCAAGGTCTTAATGGCTGAAGAAACAGCTGAGTCCCCATGTCATTTGCATGCGAGATCATCAAAGACCTCCAGCTGCAGTTTCAGGAGCAGTTTTCTGACTTGGATTCATAGGCAGAAGAAGTGAGACTGTTTCAAAACCCATTTGAAGCAGATGTGGCGAGTTGCCCAGATGAACTGCAGATGGGAGGTCATTGAGTTGCAAGCAAATGACCTCCTTAGGGACAAGTTCAAAGAAAGACTGGTGGGTTTTTACCAGTTTTTGCCCAAGGAAGACTTTCCTAATGTCAAAACTTTTGCATCAGGTACCTTTCAATCTCTGGAACAACATACTTGTGTGAACAAACATTTTCAAGAATGAAATACATGAAGAACAATTTGAGAACAAACTGGTCTGATGATAATCTCAGGTCACTGTTGATGTTAGGGACATCAAATCTAAAGCCAGAAATGTCTGCTATTTTTGGCATCCAGGAAACAATTTCACCATTCCCACTAATACAAGTGTTCATGTGTAGTGTATCAATGTGTTATTAAATAATAACTGAATAAAATAATATTAAATAAATCATTAAAAACAACATCTATGTTTTGATTCTTTTTTATTTGGACCTTGAGTGTGTAGTTGGCCCCCAGACTGCTGTTTGATAGTTAATGTGGCCCTTGGGCTGAAAAGTTTGGAGACCCCTGCTCTAGAAGAACAAAAAGTACAAAAGAAATGGAAAAACGCTTCTTAGTTTGGATTAATAAAAAATGCTTGCTGGTGATATGATAACTGAAACAATCATTTGTGAAAAAGCCAAGGTTCTATACAATGATCTAGAGAATAGCATGCCTGGTGCTAGTGATCAAAAGGTGGATTTTAAAGCCAGTAGGGGGTGGTTTGAAAACTTAAAAAAATACTGAGATTCATAGTGTTGTCATGCACAGAGAGGCTACAAGTTCCAACTTGAAAACAACAGAAAAGTTTGTGAAAGGGTTCAAGAATTTGTGATAAATGAGGGGTATGTTCCAAACCAAGCTTTTAATTGTGATGAAACTGGACTCTTGGGAAAAGATGCCCAGGTGAGCATACATCACAAAAGAAGAAAGAACTGCATCAAGTCACAAGCCGATAAAAGACCATCTGACTCTCTTGCTACACAGAAACGCTAGTGGGGACTGCGAAATCAAGCCTCTCCTAGTGCACCATTCAGAAAATCCACGATTTTTTAAGAACAACATCATTGGGAGCAAACTAAATGTTATGTGGAGATCAAATGTCAAAGCAGAGGTTGCCAGGTGATTCTTCACTGAATAGATATGCAAAGAGTTTGCTCCAGCAATAAAGGACTATCTGCAAAAGAAAAATCTTCCAATAAAAGCTCTTCTTGTTCTGGATAATGCCCCTGCATATCCTCCAGGCTTAGAAGAAGATTTTGTGGAGGAATATAGCTTCATCAAGATAAAATATTTGCCCCTCACCACCATTCCTCTTACCTAGTCCATGGACCAGCTGGTATCTCATACTTCAAAGATGTTTTGAAATCACAAGCAAAATACAACTGACCCTCCAAGAGTTCTGGAAAGATCACTACAATATTCTCCATTGACTAGGAATCATCGAGAAAGCATGGGGGGTGTGGGGGGGGAGTGTCTTTGAGGACAATGAACTCTGCCTGGAAAATCTCTGGCCTGGATGTGTTGCTGCAAGGGGCGTAGAAGGTTTTGAAGAACCAGCTGTTGTTCCTGAACTGGTACCTCTGGGCCAGTCTATGGGTTTGGAAATCAGTGAGGAGGATGTGAGTTAGTGGACGATCACAGGATGGAGCTGACAGTGGAAGAGCTTCAGCACCTCAACCAGCAGCAGCGGAAAGAAATCTCAGAAGTTTCTTCTGGGGAGGAAGAGAGAGACCCTAGAACCATTCCCTCTGGTGAAATCAAGGACCTTCTTAGCATGTGGTCAAAAACCCATGCAGCTGTTGAGAAGTGGCACCCCAATAAAGACCTGGTTGACAGGTGTGTTAAGTTGTTTGATGATAACATCATTGAACATTTCAGAAAAGTGCCAAAAGGTCACCAACATCAGACCACTTTGGAACGCTGGTTCTCAAAAGCAAATACAACCAGTGACCCCAAGCCTTCTATGAGTGGTACCATAGCAAAGGGCATTAAAAGACAAAGAATGCAGACACCTGAAGTTATTGTGGGAGATGACTCTTCTTCCTCTTCCCTCTCTTAAAGCATCCACATGTGTCATCATCATTATTTTTACATTTTTATTTAAATATTATTATTACTTATTAATATTTTACCTTAACATTAATAAAATTAATATTTTTCTTTAAATCCAGTGTAGTTACTGTTAAAATCAATTTGAAAATCTGAGTTCATGGCACCGAGAAACAAATTAATCTCTTTTTCGTTATTTAAAAGGGGAAAACTTGTCTTGGAACTTGAATGTTTTGGAACTCGAACAAGGTTCTGAGACAGATTGAGTTCAAATTCCAAGGCATCACTGTAAGCTCAAAACAAGTAGAAGAATAAGAAGAAAAGAAATAAATGAAACTGAAACAAGTGAGCCATAGAAATATCAATGAAACAGAAAGCATTTTAACTATAATTTAAATTACAAATCAATATATGTAGGACTATTTAGATAATCTGTTTCTTGTTGGTAGCGTTTTGGTAGTTTGTAATTATTGAGAATTTTACTAATTTCTTTATGTTGTTGAATATATAAGGTTAGGATTGTTTGTAGTATTACTCTTTAGTGATTGTAGGATCCCTTGTTTCATTTCTGATATTGATGATTGCTTGTCAGTATCGCTAGAAGTTTATCCATGTTGTTGGTTTCCCTTTGGAAGAACCAGATTTCTGTTTAACTGAGTTTTGAGAGGGGCTCCTAATCTAACTGCTTTGCCCTCTCCAGACTTATACCTTTTCTTCACTCAGTAAGACCGCCCTCCTCTTTCTGGCTTCCCCTTCCTTGTGTAGCCACCCAGATTAATAGGGTGCAACTGAATTCTCGTATCTGCTTCCACATTTAAAATGTTGCAAAATGTTACTTAGGATAAAGAAAATCCAGCCTCCCAAATATGTATGACATACTTGGAAAATATAAGATTATTCTAATAGTTTCTCCTGCTTGTTAAAAGTGTTTACTATTGACAGTACACCAAAATTTGACAGATGTTGATTTATTAAAGTTTAATTACAATGAGAAATCTGTAATAATATTGATGAAAAATTTTTGTTACATCAAAATTCATTGGTCTATGTTTTACTTGGAATGAGTTACATGTCTATACATGATTTTGTTACATCATACATTCATCATTTGGAATTATAGAGTGACACTGACTTTATAAATGTTGATACATTTCATCACACAATACAAAAATTTACAATTGTTATTTTCATTACAAATTTTATTATATGTTCTTTAAAATTAGGAAGAAGGAGATCCAAGATGGCGGCATGAGAGGAGCACGCCGATAACTGCCTGGGAAGGGCCTTGTGAACAGAGGGGAATCCACAGGGGAAACCCTGAGAGGAAACCTCAACTGAGAGAACCACACAACACGGAACAACACACAAAGGTTAGAGAAAAAAGGGGAGACCGGGAGAGGGAAAGGGAAGCAGCGGTTCGGGGACAGAGACTCGGAGCGTGGCCCGGGGCTGGCAAACACAAAGGGGGATTGGGGGACTACGGTCAAAGTGGAGCTGGATTGAGGGCGGGCTGGAAGCCGAGACCTAGGGAGTGTGGAATCCCCACAAGACTGTGGACAATTTAACATCCGAACTCAAGGGACAGCACGCAGTGCCCTAATCAGATCACAGAGCCTAAAGTGGAACAGGGACTGTGGAGCAGGGCGGCGGCACTTCCCGGCGGGCGGGGTGAGAGCAGGGCACCAGCCCACAGCAGCTCAGCACCCCTGATTTACGAAGGAGATTGACTGTGAGGGAGCGCCTTCTGAGGACAGGGCTCTTGGAGTGAGGGCTGGGGCTTGAGTGGGCATAGCTGCATTGGACGTGCTTGGAGTGAATCCGGCGGTCTCAGCAGAGCCGGGAGCGTAGAGCGGCTGCCGCCCGAGCTACAGCCTGTGCGCGCAGGGCTTTCGGCGCCCCGCCCACTGGGCCGCTGCGGCACTGCTTTGTGCACGCACCCGGGCGTTCGGCTCCCCACCCACAAGGCCACCGCGGCGGCGCTACTGCCAGCACGCAACTGGGCTTTCGGCGCCCCGCCCACCAGGCCGCCACAAGCCCGATGCTTGCTTGCCAGCACGCAATTGGGCTCTTGGTGCCCCGCTCAACAGGCCGCTGCGGCACCGGTGCCAGCGCCCAAGTGCGCAACTAGGCTTTTGGTGCCCCGCCCACTGGGCTGCTACGCATCACTGTGTGCACGCACCAGGCTTTCAGCGCTCCACGCACTGAGCTGCTGCAGCACCACTGCCTGCTTGCCAGCGTACTACCAGGCTTTTGGCGCCCTGCTCACCAGGCCGCCGCAGCGCCACTGCCTGCGCGCAAGATCGGCTTTTGGCTCCCTGCCCACCAGGCCACTGCAGCACTGCTGCCTGCTCGCAAGTGTGCAACTGGGCTTCTGGGGTCCTGCCCACCAGGCCTCTTGGGGGTTGCAGCCCGCGCACGCAACTGGGCTGCCGACTGGGTTGCCGCGGTGTCATTGCCTGCACGCGGGAATGCGGGGCCAACTGGGGCCTCTGCCAAGCCCCAGCCCATCCAAGTGTTGCCCTGTGGGCATGGCTTACAGATACAATTAAAGGATGGGCAGCCAGGTGGAGGAGAGAAAGACCAGAACTCCTGCGCCCCGCCTGCACTGAACCACCAGCCCCCCTGCTAAAAGAGGAATCTGCTATTGTGTCTCAGGCCCGCCCTAGCTCCTACTCACATGCCCCCACCCCTGGCCACACCTTCACTATCCTGCTATCTAACAGCTAAGACATCACCTGAAGTGCCCCAGGACACAGAAGCTGTCTGCTTCCCCCAACCCTCTCCCAAAGTCTCCTTCTCCTACAACTGAGCCCAAAAGAAAAACTAAAGGAACGCCCATCTGATAGGAAAACTCCCAGAGGGAAAACATACTCATGCATAAAGCAAAAAGAACCACATCAAACACAATGCACACCTCAGAATCCAAAGCCCCTCCAGAAGATCAGGGGCAGTCTTTAGTAAAGGACCTTGTACAACTGGAATCAAATCTAAGTGAAACAGAATTCAGGGCTGCATTAATCAAGACATTCAGAGAGCTCACTCAATGCTGGCAAAGTACCCAGACACAGTTAAATGATCTCAACAAGAAATTTTCTGAGCAAACTGAGTACTTTGCCAACAAAATTGAGAAGCTAGAGCAGAACCAAAAGGAACTCCTTGAAATGAAAGGCATCATGGGAGAGCTGAAAAAAGAACTGACCAGCATAGGAAACAGGGCTGACCAGCTAGAGGAAAGGATGAGTGGAATCGAAGATACAAACATGGAAATGTCACAGAGGGAAGAAGAAAGGGAAAGGAAAATCAAGAGAAATGAAAGAGCCCTACAAGAACTTTCTGACTCCATCAGAAAGAACAATATTAGAATAATAGGGGTATCAGAAGAAAGCGAGATGAAATCTTCTCAGAGTCTACTAAAACAAATAGTGGATGAAAATTTCCCTAACCTGTGGAAGGAATTACAGCCCCAAATACAAGAGGAAAGCAGAAGCCCTAACACCCTAGACCCTAGCAGATCTTCTCCAAGGCACATTGTTCTGAAGATGACAAAAATCAGTGACAAAGAAAAAATCCTCAAGGCTGCCAGGGAAAAACAAAACATAACTTTCAAAGGAAAACCTATCAGGCTGTCACCAGACTTCTCAGCAGAAACTCTGCAAGCCAGGAGCGAGTGGAGCCCAATCTTAGAAATATTAAAAGGGAGAAATTTCCAGCCAAGAATTATCTATCCAGCAAAATTAACCTTTAGATATGAAGGAGGAATTAAGGCCT
>PVKE010017412.1:0-30788 GCA_004027555.1 Craseonycteris thonglongyai
GGCAATCACCAAGCTATTGAGTGTGTCCATAGGTCTCTGTGTCTTTGTTACTTTCACTTTTATATTCCATTCTTACTCCCTTCTGGAGGCTGCCAGATCACCAACAACCCTAGCTTGGGGGAGGAGAAGCTGTGATTTTGAGTAAAAAAATGTTGTGTTATTGCATGAAATAGGATATTTTTAATTACTAAATTGTGACAGTTCTACTTAAAGTGACTACGGGACATTTTAGTAGCAATGAGCGATCAGAAACGTCATATGTGTGCTTGGGAGTTTTATCCAAGAGCAGAGGAAGAACAAAGTTGAAAGAGACAATAGGAAATAAAAGTAAAGGTAATTTGTGAGTATGCCCCATGAGTATTGCTTGTACAAAGCAATGGGTACAATAAATACCTCACAGAGTTTTTGTGTGTGTGAAGGTCATATTTAAAAGAGGGTGTGTGTGTAAGAAAGCAGTAGAGAACAAGAGCGTAAAGAGGCTCTAAATAAATGTTGGTTTCCACCCTTTGATTCATACTATTCATCAAAAAAGTATGCATTGAATTCATACTGTTTGCCAGTTATGGTTTTCAAAATAAAGACATAGAATGGAAAAGAAGTCATAGCAAACAGTAGAAATGGATTTGAAAAAACATCGTATCTCAATTCATCTTGTCTAAAGAGAATTCAGTTTATCTGACTCACTCCCACCTGGAGGCAGCTGTTGAAATTTTAGACACAATTCCCCGGAGGGACTCCAGCTCTTGAGGCTTGGAATCTCAACCCCATTTTATTAACAGAGCCATCCTATAACATATGTCTTGAGTTTAATGAGCTCATTTAGTTATTTCTCTGCTAAAAGCTGATGCCAACCTCATGGTTCCCCACTCAGACAGACAGGGTCTGAAACCATTTCTAGGGGTATTGAGCTGGAGAGGGTCCACTTTCCATTATGTCACCTAAAGGTGGAAATTTCCGTTTTCTCTGTTAACATGGTGAATTTCACTTGCCTTTTCTGCTTTCCTAGTTATAATTTCTAATGCCTGCAAGTTTTATCTTTAGTGACACCTAGTGGTTCCACATTGTAATGAGAATACTGTACAGTTTTGAAGCTTTCTCTAGCTAATAGGCCAACAGAGGCTAGGGGTAGGTTTATTTTTCATCTTTACCCTTGTCACATAATCCTGTGAGAAAAAATGATTTTGTATCATGCAATTTAGACTCTCCTTTCTTCCTACTTCTAAAACAGAATTGATATGTGTGCTCCCACATCATTGATGGGATGTCAAAAATCTTTGGAAAAGAGGTGTTATGTTCTTTCAATGAGTTATAATAGTAAAACAGTTCCCTTCCCCTCCTTTGCAAGCTATAGAGTTGTCAAACAAACACTGTGGATAAAAGAAGAGGAACAATGTCAAAAGTTTCCTTGACCTGGCTGAATCAGAGACATACTACAAAGGTTTTTAGAGAGTAAAAAAGCCAATGATTCAATTTTTTCTGTCTGGTTTGAACTTGTGATTACTTAAAAGTAAATGAAAACCAGAATTTGACATTCCAGATTCGAGAGCCATTTCAAGATCACTTTAAAACAGACCCAAATGTGGTTTAGTAGTTATTTATCTTACTCTTGTCTTTTGTTTTCTCTCCACCCATAGATTATAAAAAATTGGACAGAGTCAAGTGAATTCCCAGAGAACAGAATTCAGTCCAATGTGACTTTCTTCTTTCTTCCTGAGTTTTAAACAGAGAATCACACACAGAAAAAAATTGTATAGCAAATACTCATGTGTCCATACTTTCCTTAGTAAAATAAAGAAAATGTTATAGAAAATGTTGGCAGTCCTTTTTCCCCTTAATTTCAATCGCATTCCCCTATCACTGTCATGCACATTATCCTCATGTTTTGTAAAATCAATTTGCTCTTTATATATGCATTCCTCAAAAATATCATTCAGTGTGTTTTAATTATGTAAATATTGTACTATAGGCATCATTCTATCATTTGTTTTTCATTGCTATTCATTTATAGGTATATGTTCTTAGTTCATTGTTTTAACTGCTAAGTTCCACTGTATGAAGAAATCACAATTTATTTGTGCATTTTCTTACTATAAGAATTTTTCCAATACGTTTTTCCTATTAAAGGTGATTCTGTGCAAGTACTTTGGCAATGGTGGAGCGAGAGCCTCTAAAAATGTGTTCTGCCATAAAAACAATGAGAACACTGGAAAATTTGTCAAAATCAACTTTTTCAAGACTTGGAAAATTAATCAAAGGCTTGCAATCATCTAAGGAATGTTTATTCAAAAAAAAAAAAAGGCTGAAAACAGTAGCTGTGCAAATCAGCAGCCTAGCCACTGCTAACAAGGGCAGAATAAATATATAGCTCCTCCAAATCCTCCAAGGAATTATCACCATCTGATTTGTCCGTTATCTTCCTGAAGAGGTACCAGTCACAGGACTTGTTTTTATTTTACTTGACTCAAAAGTCTTCCAATGTAAACAGCCTTATTCCCAGAGCATTTGTCAAAAGCAACTAGAGGCAACTGTTTAACACTGCAGCTGCCTCAGGTGTCAATATCAGTTGGCGCAAACAAGAAGCTGACCAAAATACTAAAAAGGAAAAATTGGGGAATAAAATGCCCACGGTGGGCTTTGAACATTCTGACATGTTCTTGGAAATCTAGAAATCATACACACATGCAGGCGTCTTCACATGCCAAGAAAAGACCTTAAAAAATTCTGATCTCTCATCCATTTCTGGATACCCTTGAGATTCTTTGCAATTAGGAAGCAAAGGCTAAGGCAGTGTTGTAAATTGCTGGAAGTGTGGAAAGCATTCTATAACACACACATAGAGCCCCATGGCAAAGGCTGGAAGACTTATTGATTCAAAACCTTTAAGAGAAATCTCTGTCCTATCAAAAGCTAATTGAACAGAGAATTTGGTTGTCACATGTAGCAAAGAATATAACTTTATGGAAGTAGGCCAGTAAAGTCACTACATTCAGAAAATAAAACTACCAACCATAAAAATATATAACAATGAACTCTGAGGATGGGGGCAATATACTTTACAGAGCTCCCATATCATATTATTTTACATATTCAGATTTTAATGAAAACTATGACACATGCAAAGAAAAAGTAAAGTATGGTCCATATACAGGAAGAAAAGGCAATTCAGGAGAAAATGTCTCAGAAGAAACTACATGTTGTACTTACTAGACAAAGGCTTTTAATAAACTATTATAAATACAGTAAAAATAAAATTAAAGGAACCATGTCTTTACAGAACTAAAGAGGAATATAAAGACAATGTTTGTTTCACCATAAAGATAATATTAAAGAAATAGAAATTATATATAACCAAATGGAAATTCTGGAGGGAAAAATGTACTGGAGGGGCTCAACAGCAGAAGAAAAATTCAGCATATTTGACAATAGATGAATTGGTGTTATCCAGTCTAAAGAACAGAAATAAAAATGAATGAGGAAAAATAAACAGAGCCACAGGGACTTGTGGGACATCATCACGTATACCAATATGTTTAATATGAGTCTTAAAAGGAAAAAAGAGAAAAAGCAGAAATTATAATTATAAAAACAATAACCAAACACTTTCTGAATTTGATTTAAAAAAAACCCAAAAAACCCTAACCTATACATACAAGAAGCTCAAAGAACATCAAGCAATATGTCTAAAGACACAGAGAAAAAATTTAAAGCAACAAGAGAAAAGCAACACATCCTGTAAGATATTACTATAACATTAACAGCTGGTTTGTCACCGGAAACTCTGGAGGCCAGAAAGTAGTGGGATGACATCTACAAGACATAGGAGGAAAAAAAAAAGATGCCAACTAAGATTTCTATATCTGGAAAAACTACACTTTAAAAACTAAGAAAAAATTAAAATATTCAAAGATAAACAAAAATGAGGAATATTTTTGCTATCATATTTACCCTACAAGAAATACTAAAAATATTGCTTATGAATGAAATAACGGGGTATTGGTAATTCAAATACACACAAAGAGAGAACTCCAGTGAAGTTAACAACGTAAGTAGATATAAAAGGCAGCAGAAATGTCTTCGGCTACATAGACAGATTTAGTTACCTGTCAGATTTAAAAGGCAAGTGTATATAGCAATAACTATAAAACTGAGTTAATGGTATAATGTAAAATTCTATCTTTATTATATGGATATGTGTAATATTTATGACAAAAATATCACAAAGGATAAGCGAGGGAATAAATGATATTAGGAAAAAGTTTCTATATATTATTAAAATTAGGGAAAGCTAGGATGGCTCAGCAGGTTAAGTGCTCACTTTGCAGCCCCAGAAACAAAGGATCAAATCCTGGACCTGGCCCCTGGAGACCCATATGCTGAACTGGAGTGTGCTTCCCATGCAAGAGGCCACAGTTCAGTTCTCACCCTGTGTGGCCCCTGCCCACCTATGTGCAATGAAGCCATGTTGAAAGCAATTCCGTACAACAATGGGGAGACAGCTCTGGGCCCTCCCCCTTCTCTCTGTCTGTCTCTGTCTCTGTTAAAAATGATAAAATAAATCTTTAAAAAAAAAAAGAGAAATTAAGTTGGTATTAATTCAAGTTAATTATTTTAAGTTAAACTTTTCATCATAATCCCTTGGACCAACCACTAAGAAAATAATTCAGGGGGAAGCCAGGATGGCTCAGTGGGTTAAGCGCTCACTTTGCAGCACTGGGGACCGAGGATCGAATCCCGGCCCTGGCCCATGCGGACCCATATGCTGAACTGGGGAGTGCCCCCAGTTCGGTTCTCACTGGGGTGAGACCCTGGCCCAGTTCCTGCCCTGTACAGCCCCTTGCCCACCTGTGGAATAAAACTATGTGGAAAAACCAATGATGTGCAACTATGGAGACTGTTCTGGGCTCTCTCCCTTCTCTCTGTCTCTGTATCTCTCTTTCTCTCTGTCAAAAACAATAAAAATAAATCTTTAAAAAAAAAGAAAGAAAATAATTTTAAAATATATAGAAAAAAACAAACAAAAAGAAAATTAAAATGGCACATTAGAAATTTCTATTTAATATAAAATAAATAAAATATGAAGAAACAGATTAATACAAAGACATATAAAAATTAAATAGCAAAATAGTAGATGTAAATTCAACTATATCAATAATTATATTAAATATAAATGAAATGAGCACACCAATAAAAGTTAGAGACAGGTAGAATGGATAAGAAAAAGATCCAAATATTTATTGTTTGCCAGGGACATACTTTAGATACAAAAGTACAAATAAATTGAAAGTAAAAGGGTGGAAAAGGCTATACCACACAAATAGCTATCAAGAGAAATATAGTGGCTCTAATAATTTCAGATAAAATAAACTTTAAAACAAAAATTATTACCAGAGTAGAAGCTGGGATGGTTCTGCTGGTTAAGCGCATGCTTTGAAGCCCTCTAGGGACTGGGGATCGAATCCCGGCCCCGGCCCATGCAAACTCATATGCTGAAGTGGGGTGTGTTTCCCATGTAGGAGACCCCCAGTTCAGTTCTCGACCTGCTCTCCCTGTTTGACCCCTGGCTCAAGGGGGCATGTCTCCCATGCAGGAGACCCCAGCCCAGGTCCTGCCCTGCTTGGCCCCACCCACCTGTGTGGAATGAAACTGTTGAAAACTGATGATGTGCAACTATGGAAATTGCTCTGGGCCCTCCCCCTTTCTCTCTCTCTCTCTCTCTCTCTCTCTCTCTCTCTCTCTCTCTCTCTCTCCAAATCAATAAAATAAATCTTTAAAATAAAATTATTACCAGAAAGAAAGCCATTTAATGATAAAAAGTAGATCCATCATGACAACATAATTATGACCCAACCAAATTGCCCCCAAATATATTGAGCTAAAAATGACAGAAGAGGAGGAAGTAGTAGGAAATTCAATAATAGCTGGAGACTTCTATATTCTACCTGTACTATTGAGTAGAACAATTAGAAAATCAGTAATAAAATAGAAGATTGAATACCATAAACCAACTGTACCTGTGATATTCATTGAACATTTAACAGCAGAACACACTTTCTTCTTAAGCACACATGGAATATTCTCCAAAACAGACCATATAAAACCTAAACCAAGCTAGAATACATTAAAAAGAACTAAAATAATACAAAGTGTGTTGTCCATAATAATTCAAAGTATTCTGTCTACTGAATGGAAATATTTGTAAATATTACATGTGGTAACTATCTAGTGTCCAGAAATACGGAAAATCACAACTCAATAATAAAAAAACAAATAACTCAATTTAAAAATAGGTGAATGTCTTGAATAGACATTTCTCCAAACAAGATATAAATGGCTAATTATCAAATAAAAATATGCTCAACATCACTAGTCGCTAGAAAAATGCAACTCAAAATTACAATGGATACCACTTCATACCCACTAGTTGTGCAGGTAGCTATAATAATTTTATAAAACAACATCAAGTGTTGGCAAACATAGAGAGGAAATTAGAACTCTTATACATTGCTGATGAGATTATGAAATGGTGGAGCCACTTTGAAAAGCAGTTTAACAGTTCCTCAAAAAGTTACAAATAGGGGATGCCGGGATGTCTCATCAGGTTAAGCGTTTGCTTTGCAGCCCCCAGGTCCAAGGATCGAATCCTGGCCCCAGCCCGTGCAGACCCACATACTGAACTGGGGTGTGGCCCTCAGTTCAGTTCTTGTGGAGGTGAGCTTCCCGTGTGGGAGGCCCCCAATTTGGCCCCCAGCTTGTGGGGGCATGCCTCCCATGCAAGAGACCCCTGCCTGGTTCCTGCCCTGCGTGGAACCCACCCACCTGTGTGGCATGAAAATATGTCAAAAACTGATGATGCACAGCTATGGAGACTGCTCTGAGCCCTCCCCTTCTCTTTGTCTCTCTGTCTCTGTCTGTCTGTCTGTCTCTGCAAATGTTTTAAAAATAGTTACAGGGGAAGCCAGGATGGCTCAGTGGGTTAAGCGCTCACTTTGCAGCGCCATGGACCATGGATCAAATCCCAGCCCCGGCCCGTGCGGAACCATATGCTGAACTGGGGAGTGCCCCCAGTTCAGTTCTCTCTCTGTCTCTGTATCTCTCTCTCTCTGTCAAAAACAATTAAAAAAAAATAGTTACAAATAAAGTAAGGTGACCAGATGTCCCGCTTTTGGCGAGACAGTCCCAATTTTAACAATTTGTCCCACGTCCTGTGGCGTTTTAAAAAAGTCCCGATTTTTGGAAAGAATGCGCGACAAGCTAGGGAAAGGCAGGAGATAGACCAAATTTTTAATCAAGAACCCCCTCCCCCCCGGCCAGTGGTGTCCCGCTTTACCAATGTTAAAATCTGGTCACCTTAAAATAAAGTTATTGTATGGACCAGTAATTCCACATGTTCACACCAAACCTTGTACATAGATGTTCATAGAAGCATTATTCATAATATCCAAAAGTAGGAAACAACCCAAATCTACATTAACTGATGAACAGATAAACACAATGTGGCATATCCATATAACGGAATATTATTCAGCTATAGAAAGGAATGAAGTACTGGTACAAGCTACAACATGGATGCATTTTGAAAACATTATAGTAAGTGAATGAAGCCAGTCACAAAAAGCAATATTTTGTCTGATTCCATATAAAATGTCCAGAATAGCCACATACGTGGAGACACAAAGTAGATTACTGGCTGCCAGGTGCTGGGAAGAGGGAGACAGGGAGTGACTACTAATGAGAACAGGATTCTTTTGGGGTTCATGAAAATGCTCTAAACTCATAGTGCTGATGTTTGTACAACTCAATACATATATTTAAAACTACAAAATTGTACACTTTTACAGGGTGAATTTTACGGAGTGCGATTATATCTTATAAAAAGAATGTTGCAATGAACACCCTTCCCCAGGTCTCCTTGGGTGCAAATAGTACAAATGTTTCTAAGTCTATGAACCTAGAACTGGAGATTCTGGGTTGTAAGTTTTCAATCTTGCTAGAACTTGACAAACATCTCTACAAAGTAGCTATATCCATTTATACTTTCTTCAGTGGTATAAGAAGGTTTCAGTTTCTTTTCACCTTTGCCTATACTAGAATTTAATCATCTATTAAAATTTTGCTTATTATTTGTTAGTATTTTATTTTATTTGTTGTGAAATGCTATTTCATTAGTTTGCATTGCCATAACTCCAACAAAGACCCTTTAATATTTATTGATAATTGGGTTTTCCTCTTAGGTGGGTTTTCTATTTATAACTTTTGTCTACCTTTTATTGGGCTGTTGGGTTACAGAACTTTCAGTGCTGGTAACACATGCACCAAAAGCCTCTCTCCTCAGTAGTGACAGGTGAGCATTAGCAGCCACCTGGGCCTGTTAGCACTTTCTAAGCAAGAACCACAGCCATTCCAGAATGGAATCTGTGAAATACATGGTTGCCATGACAAGTGACAACATTGCAAAGGATTCCTTTGGTTGATGGAGTAGTCTACCTTTGGCTAAGAAGTAAAAATACTTGAGATTCTCTTCACTACTCTGTCTCACCAACAATTACAGAAAAGTTACACACAAGTAAGTGATTTTTCTCCAATCAATCCTTCAGTCAGTCAAGTCCGTCTTCGTTCTAGCCTTGATTAGAAAGAAGTATGGGGGTGCTAGGATGGCTCAGTGGGTTGAGCACCTACTTTGGAGTTACAAGTCCAAAGATCAAGTTCCGCTCAGCCCATGCAGTCCTGTGTGCTCAGCTGGGGTGTGCTTCCCATGAGGGAGGCTCCTGGTTCAGTTCCCACCCTGCAGGGCCCCACATTCACCTGTGTGGAATAAAACTACCGGTATGTTGAAACTAATGATATTCAGCTGTGGAGGCTGCTCTGGGCCCTCCCACTTTCTCTCTCTCTCTCTCTCTCTCTCTCTCTCTCTCTCTCTCTCTCTCTCTCTAACAATAAAAAATTTTTAAATAAATAAGTACAGATATATTAGAATTTACCTCACTATAGGCCCTCTCCTAAAATTCCTACCAAACTTGTCCATTGGAAGAGTTTATCTTTGTTAATTCATCTCCTAACTTCATGTCTATTTTCTTTTCACTATCTGGTTACCCCCTGCCTGCCTTGCAGATGCCTTGAGCACCTGTGTTAACTTACGGCAGCCTAACTCATCCATAAGGAAGCACTCACCAACATTTGGTGTCACCCCAAGCCCTGAAGGTCTATGATTGAACTCCCCTCCAGAAAACATTTCATTTTCCTCAATGAGGCTGGATGTTAAGGAGTTAGAAAATAGAAAAATTCATCAGGTAGTGAAAAGCTCATGAGAACTACCGGTAAGTAGTTTAAACATCAATTTAAAAATATTGGTCGCAATTTATTTATTAAAATAAATCATACACATGTAAAAACACAGAATAGCAAGAATTGTATCATGGGGAAAATTCTAGATGTGTCCTAACATTGTTTCATGTATCTTTTAATCATGTGAGATTTTAAACTGATTTCTGCCAATAACCTAAATGACCTTGTGAGAGGATCCTCAGCATCAGATGAGGACAGTCCACGCTGACAACTTGATTCCAGCCATGTGGATTAATACTAACTCTTATTTATTTAAAATCCTAAACAGAACTGGACCTTCTGATCTACAGAAACTGTCAAATAATAAATGGGTGTTTTTTAAAGCCATTTAGTTTGTGGTAATTTTTTATATAGCAACAGAAAACTAATACAATCTACAGGCCATGTAACAAAGTAGGATCAAAATTAATAAAGCAAAATGAAACTATAGGAAAGTTACCAACTTATGTACTAATACAAAAATACTCTTTTGCAGCATTAGTAGTAGAGGATTTTAATTCACCTCTGACCTCATGATATCAAAGAGTTATAAAATAAGGAAGAGTTCAGTGCACAGTAAAGACAAAGGTAAGTCTATATATGTATATATGTGTGTGTATAAGAGAGACCTATATATCAATCTCTATCCATAAAAACGAAGAACATATCCTTTTGTAAAGCCCACAAAATTGTGTATTCATAAAAAAATAACCATATATTAGGCTAGAAATTTCTGTATAAATCCCAAAATGTAGAAATAGTAGAAATATTCTCTAATCACAGTGCAAAAAAACTGGAAAATAATAATGAACTTATGAAACAAACACATAAAAAAACCTCTATTTCCAAACTATTCTATTTAAATAGTGTTGACTCAAAGAGAAAAGTAATACAAATATTACAGAATATTGATAATACTGCATATTAGAACCTATAGCATATAGTCAAAATGGGGCACAGAGAGAAACCCATAACCTTAACTATTTAGTATATTAAACCAGAATGATAATAGTTGAATCAAATATCCATAACAAGAAGTGAGAAAAACAACAAATAAATGCAAGGAAGATGAAAAGAAGGCATGCATTAAAGATAAAGCTGAATTTTTTGAATTTGATAAGAGAAAAATAGTAGGACTAATGAATAAATTCAAAACCTGATACTTCCTTGTGGTGAGAAAGATGCTTCCCTTCTGTGATATTTATTCCAAAATCCTGTATTCTCAGTCGAATCAAAAGAAAATTATCAGAAAAGTATAAGTTGAGAGATATTCCAAAAAATATCTAACTAGTACTCTTTAAACTGTCAATGTTTAAAGGAAAGATGGCAAAACAGCTACAGAAATGAGAAAATTAAGGAGACGCAATAATGCAAGGTGGAATTCTAGACTGGATCCTGAAATGGAAGAAGGACATTAATTAGTGTGAAAATGAATGAAATCTAAATAAAGCCTATAGTTAATAAAATTGTACCATTATTAATTTCTTAAATTTGACAAATAGTGCTTGCTTCGGCATCACATATACTAAAATTGGAACGATACAGAGAAGATTAGCATGGCCCCTGCGCAAGAATAAATTTGACAAATAATGCCATGGTTATGTATGCTAATATTATGGGAAACTGGGGGAGGGGTGCGTGAGAATTCTGTTTCTATCTTTGAAACTTTTCTGTAAATCTAAAATTATTCCAACATTTTAAAAAATTATTTTAAAAAAAGAATTACAGAAGACTTAGAAAATCTAAATAGAGTAATTAAAATGGGAGAAATAAAAATAATCATTAAAGAGCTACTTCATGAAACAAACAAACAAAAACATAGCAGGTCCTCGGGTTCTAATAAGGAAATTTTACCAAGCATATCAGTAGTGACTCCAATTTTAATTAAATAATTTTGATAACAGAAAATTTTAAATGCACTCATTCTTTCCCATTAAGTAAATAATTAAAAAATAATATATATAGTCTTGTTCTTTCCAATTTTAACATACTTTATTTATTTCTATTTTTTAATAATAATAAATAGAATGTCTAGAAATAGCAAATTATAGTAGTAATAATGGTCACCTTTGTCTTATTCTTTTATAAGAATGATTCTAATTATTCTCTTATTACATCTGGTTCTGGCTTTTGTGTTTACATATCACATCAAGAAATTAACTACATATCTATTTTATTAAGAACTTTAATCAATAAAATAGATTCAAAACTTTATCAAAACTTTTTCCCTCAACAAGAATTATCACGTGAATTTTCTCTTCTTTTTGTAAGTAATTTTGAGAATTTTATTATAGGTTTCCTTTATTGAACCACCCTTGTGTGTTCAGAATAAGTACCACTTGGTTATAGTTCACTATTCTTTTCATGTGGTTCTTTATCCTATTTGCTAATATTTTTGTTAAGTGTTGTTTAGTAATATTTGTAATGAATTTGTCTGAAGCTTCAGTGTGTGTGTGTGTGTGTGTGTGTGTGTGTGTGTGTGTGTGTGTGTGTGTGTTGGGCTTTGTCGTCCAAGTCATACTAGCTTCAGATTTCAGGCTGTGTCTCACTCAGTGACAAGAGGTTATGTGTACTACTTTTTAACTAGTCTTCTTCTTCTCCTTGACCAGTAACTAGTCCCCAGATTCTGCACTCGAGTGTGAAATGGCATCACATGGTAAGGACTCTTCTTTAAGGAAAAGAAATAACTTGTTCATTCTCTCTCTTATGAGGCTATCATAATTAATATTTAAAATCCAAGTGCGCAGGTAAAAGTAAAAAAAAAAAAATGGCAGTTTGGTTGAAAATGGTTTTTAGCTTTCTTTCCCTGCAGAGTCATATTCTTCCTCACCTTCACATGCCCCTGGAAATGAACTTCAACATTAATTCAAAAGGATGGAAGTTCTGACCCATTCCACTGTTTGCCCATCCCCACCCCCTGACTGGTTTGCTAAAACAGCATCATAGCCTTTCTCCCATCATCCCGGTCAGAACTCATCCTACCAAACTATGTCAGAAGTAATGAGCAACAGGAAGAGGACAAGAAGTCATACATACCCAGACAGCCTACACACACACAATTTTCCCCAGCTCACAACCACAACCCTAGAGAAATAAAGACAAGAGGATGTGAGAAAGGGAGCCCCCTTTCCCACTACAGTCATAGTAGAAATAGCTAACCCTTATATAAATAACATTTATACAACATGTTAGGCACACTCAGAGTTCTTTACGTGAATAACTCATTTAATCCTCACAACAGCCCCATTGAGTGAGGACTGCTCTTATTCTCAATTGGCAAATGAGGAAACTGAGGCAAGAGAGGACCTTCCCGTGGTCATATAACTGCCTAGTGGCAGAGACAGGATACAAACTTATGGAGTCTTGTTGCAGAGTCACTGATATAAACACCAAGCTCCACTGTCAACCCTAAAACCAAGAATCTGACCTGCCCTGGAAATGGATGAAGATCTGAAAATAAGTAATGAGGTAGACGATTTTAAATAAACAGCACTCAATTAATAATCCTAATGAAGCTATTGTAGTAACCAGAGGAGACCAAGTTCATAGAATCAAATTGAGAAGTCAAGAAGGGCAATGCTATCTGGGAGGAAATCTAAGGGAGGAACTTGGTAGACAAGGGAGGGCTAGAGCACAGTGACAGTAGTTAGCAGGGGGCGGGGGGTGGGGGGTGGGGGGAACAGACAGAACCATTTTCTAGTCTTATCAGCCGAAAGCATGTTATTAACACTCCTCTTTCTGGGGATTCTGTCTTGGGAGGATGCACAGGAAACCAGCCACAACTGCAGAGTCTAGGATGGCAATGAGGGTATGCAAGCTGGAGGTGGCAGGAAGACATGGGGACTTCGTCCCGGTTACCCTTCTGTACTGTACTGTGCATGGGCACATGTGCATGTGTTACTTTTTTTTTAATGTTTAAATAAATAGAGTATAATTCTTTAAAAGTTCATTCCAAGAGACATTTCTATAGATAATCTAAGTTTCATTGTTTGGTCAAACTATGTATTCGTACCTAAATTTGCAGTATAAGAACAAGTAAAAGCTGAAAGAACAATACCGAGAGTGCACAGTGCAGTTACACTGGTTCTGGTGGCTTCTGTGGTAGTGGAAAATAAGTCAACTCTCCCTGGGAGTGTGGGTGAATTTCTTCTGGGCATAGCCTTCAGCTCTCTCAACATCTGGCCTTGGCAAGGTTGGCAGGGACATGAGAGCAGCAGCAGCAGTACCTTTAGTGAGGTGTCAGCACAGGCAGGAAAGCCTAAGAGGTAAGGGCATTGGACGTACCTGCCCTCAATTCAGAGGCCACGCCTCTCCCGACTCTGAGATTTTGCTATGGTCAGAGCAAGGAGATAGTGCAGTGATCTAGAGATAAAGGATGAGGTGCAGACTCACAACATTCTAGAGGACCACCTGCGTGGTTCCCTTTGAGCATTCTCAGAATTATTTGGGAATTACTAGAAGAGAGTTCAAGTTCTCTCAGAATAATGATTATTATGATAATATCTTTCCCCCTCCCCAGGAAAAGGTGGCATCAGAAACACACATTATATGCATGTGATTTGAAACATCTGAGATTTAAAGAACTAGTCATATTACCATGACTCCATTTTTTCTGGTGAAGAATGACAACAGATATTGAACAAAGATGTCAATGATGTAAGATACATATAAAAAGCAGATGATCAACTTAGAGAAAAAACCCCAAAATAATAAATATAGAAGCTTAAGATCCACCAAATTTGTTCTAGAACCTAGCATTATGAACTACCGGTATATTACAAAGTGCAGATTCTCAGGATTGTGACCATTTTATCATTTACTGTGAGTTTTAAACAAAGATTTAGTAACTGAAAATGAGATAAAAGAGAATTTAGCCATAAAAAAAGAAGTTGAAGCCAGAGTGATAATCATACCCCCCCAGAGGAAGCACTGAAGAAATGTCTAGGGACACTGGTGAGCATATTACATATTATGAACAATAACAAAAAGCCCAATTGAAGAAAGTAGGTGAAATTTCTGGCTAACTCCTATAACTTCAGAGAATGACAGCACTGGAGAACCAGTTTACATAAGCTAGCTAACGCTTATTGCTTATCTATACATGCACTGGCTTTTCCCATTAGGTAAACATTAGCTGTAATATGGTACAAGTGAAAACACGCCTCTGGCAAGGAAGGGATATGCTGTACATCAGTGAATCAACAAAAGATGTCACATTAAAGTAATATGGGCAGAGCAATAACCTGGTGATAGAGTTGTAGTGACAAATTTAGCTCTGTGAAAAAGAGAAGCTACCAGATGGGGACAAGAGATCCATGTAATTATAGATCAACTAAATGATAATTTATTGATGTGCCAGCAAGTTCCAACACTAAGTGGAAATAGTTCACATAAAAAGTGTTTCTCGATCTTGGCTGTACATTAGAATCACTCAGAAGGCTTTTTATTTATTAACTTTGATGACTAGTCTTGAATAGAGACCTATTAAATCCAAATCTCTGGACTTGTGGCCCAGGAATCAAAATCAGTATTTTTCAGCCCCTCAACACACTGCCAATGTTGAGAGCTGGTGACTTAGATTTTAAGTGTTACAAATTGATTTCCAAGGACTTTCAGCCCAGTAAGAACCTGGTCCATCAGAAAAGGGCCCATTGAGACAATAGACCCAGAGAAATTGCTTATATAGAGACAGAATCTTCACTTGGTCACTACCCAGAGAAACGGGGACTAGGAAATTGCTGGCCAAGTTGAATGAAAACGGTGACAAGGACAAAAATGTCTTATTTCAAAATAGACAAATCACTATTATAGTTCCAGATTCCAGTGAGAGTTGTCTGCCTTACAGAAGATTTTATGTTCTATTAGTAACAATCATATGCCTTATGCTAATAAGCAACATGGCAAAGAATGATTCTCTCACGATTAGGTAAAATCCTGTTTGGTGCTGTTAGGAATCAACGGTAGATACGAATATGACTATTTGAGAGAAAGGTGAATGAGTGTTCTGTGCCCCTCAATCTGCGCCCAGCCCAGGGAGGCGGCATGGACAGCATGCATGTGCTGTACCCCAGGAGGGTCACGGAGAGATGCTTAGCCTAGTGCGGAAATGCCGCTTTTATTTCAGCCCCTCAGTCAGGATGTTTATGATTATCTTGAGTTCGAGATATTTTAACGAGATACCACAACCTAAGTGGCTTAAACAACAGAAATGTGTTTCTCACAGTCCTGGAGGCTGAGAATTCCAAGATCAGACACGGCATCTTCTCCTGGCATGCTCAGCTCACATGGCAGAGAAAGATGGAAGGCCAGCTCTCTTGTATCTCCTTATAATGGCACTAAGCTCATCAACGGGGCTCCTCCCTCATGACCTCATCTAACTCTGCCTGCCTCCCAGAGGCCCCACCTCCTCCTCATCTCCCTGGGGATTCGGGTTTCAACATAGATTTGCGGGGCTACAAACATGCAATCCATGACGGGGACTTAGGGACAGGCATCTGGCTCTATCCATCAGGGTAGCTGGCACATGCCATGGAGACTGAATGTAGATGCCATAGGGCACTTGACACCAGTCAGAGGAACAGCATTGAGTGAAGAGAGGAGGGCCCTTTTAGGGTGACTAGTAATCAAGGGTAGTATTGCCCATGCATTAGAGGAAATAAATCCCCTTAGGAATATTATTATTCTACAGCAGTACCTAAAAGAGAACTTTATTTCAGAAATAGAGACTGAGAATTTCTATCAACAGCACTAATGACTGTGATACAAGAAAGTAACATTGCAACACAGGCTTGCATGAACAAGAGTGGGGTGCACAGGAGAAAAGAGATGCTATTCTATTAGGCTTCCTCAAGTTCTCCAGTTTCGTATCCCCTCAAGCTCTGACTTAACATTTGGGGATTTAACCTTCAAGCCCCGACTTAACATTTGGGGACTTAACTCCTCAGGCCGCATTTAAATTTGTCTCAAATACATGGTGTGACTTCATTTAAATGCGATATCTCAAAAAGTATATCATCCACATTCGCAAAATTTTGATGAGAAAGGTGCACGTACGGTAAGCCGAACGTCGAAATGCTGCTGGGAGAGAAAATAGAGTCCATACACGTGTAGGTTGAAAGGGCTTGAGGAAAAGTTAGGCATTTTTAATGGAATCCCATTGATATTCATTGATAAGTTCAGATGGTTTTGGGGTTTTTTTTTAAGATTTATTTTATTTTTGACAGAGACAGAGAGAAGGGGGAGGGCCCAGAGCAGTCTCCACAGTTGTAAGTCATCAGTTTTCAACATGGTTTTGTTCCACACAGGTGGGCGGGGGCCACACAGGGCAGGAACTGGGCTGGGGGCCTCCTGAATTGCAGGCATACCCCCTTGAGCCAGGGACTGAATCAGGGGGCGAGAACCAAACTGGGGACCTCCCGCATGGGAAGCACACCCCAGTCAGCATATGGGTCTACACTGGCCAGGGCCAGGATTCAATCCTCAGTCCCTGGGACTGCAAAGTGAGCGCTTAACCCGCTGAGCCATCCCAGCTTCCCTAATAGTTTTATTAAAGAGCTATACATTGACCTGTATGTGGTTCTCCTTCTAGAGTCTAGAGTTGAGACTTGAGTAAGGCTGACTTCAGTTACTCTGCTGGTATCTTTATAAGTAGACTCCACACTTAACAGTTACACTGTGATGTACAATAAAACACCTGGTAAAAAGCATTCCTCACAAAATTTTGTCTGAAAATGCTGATTATATAAGCACAGTGGTTCACTATAAAAGGCCAGCATTTAGTATATTGTTTTAACTTAGAGTTTGCCTGGTCTCAACACTTCAGTGAACACTTGGGTTTATATTCCAGTCTAATATGGTCCCTGCAGTCTCTGTGAAAGAAAGAAGCACACATGATGTTCTGAGGTTCACAAGTCTGTTACTGATTCTTCTTTTTTCTGGTCCTTACAGGAACATATGGCTGCCAATCTATGGGATGCATACTCAGGCATCTTAAGTCATCAAGCTATGATTCTGTCCATAAACTCCAGGTATCATAAATTATAATTCTCTCTTATTTCACTCATTGAATATCTTATCTTAAAAATGTAATAGACAAAAATCACAATTGTGAAAAATAAAAAAATCACTCCAAATTGTACCATCCTAACTTAGCAACTATTATTTCTTTCTTTGTCATGTTCTTTCCCAGTCTTTCCGTAGTGCATGGATGGACAGATAATTATTGCAAAATCATAAGCAGCGTGCACACTCAAGTTTCTGTAACAGTTTTAATTTTGGCATTTTGACTTAAGTCTATTCTCCCACATATTTCTGTTTTAATGGTAGTATAATATTCTTTATTCATTTTGTTTGAAAAGCAATTATTGACATACTGAGATGCAAGTGGAATTTGGGAACGGGGTTATATTTATCCTGTATTTGATTGAGCTTACTGAACATTTTTATTAGATCATGTCTTATTAGAAATACAAGAAACTCTAACACAATATTTTAAAATATGAAATTCAATGCCATGTTGTTCCTGTTTTTAATAGAAACACTACTCAATTAGCAAAATGTTCTTGTTTTAAATAAAATCTTTCAAGGGACTATTTTTGGTTTTTTCATAGAAAATTATGTTGAGATTTATTAAATACTTTTTCAGGTTTGATTAAAGCACTATTTTATTATTAAATCTATTAAAAAGATATATGTTGATACTGCTATTGGATAAAACTGAAATAATCCCTTCAACTGTTACCAGAGGGAAACCGACTGCGGGCTCGTGCTGCCTGCACTGTTCAGCCAACAGACTAACACAGGAACTGGGTTGTAGACTAAGCGTTTGTAGTCAGCACCACTGACCTGAGAAGGTTTCCTCTCAAAGACCGCCTACTCCTGCCACACTGCCCGGCCGACACCAGAGCTGCTGCTGTGCTATTGTGAAATCGGGAGACGCAGAGACGACCCTGGCATCAGGAATGTCTTGAAAAATCAAGCTGAGCAGAGGGCTCGCTCTCTTTGCTGCATCTAGCCAAGAGCTCTGCTCACTGCTGGTTTTTATTGATTTACATGGATAGAATTACCTATGTGATAACAATCATCAAACACATAATCAAGAAAATACAGAAGTATATTCTGTTCCTGTAAAAACAAAATTAGTTTAAAATTCCCTTTAAGATTCAGCAAAAGTTTCTCCTTCCGTTTAAGCTTCCGCACAAGTTCTTTTCGAATCCCTGAACTCCTCCCAAGACCCTGTTCCCCTAATCAGAAAGTACTTGTCCTTTCTTTCATATTTAAGTACCCTTCTTGTTTGAGGTTCCTTGAAGCTTGTTTACACTATCTTGTCACGAGGCTAACCATTAGCCAGCCCTGTTTTCAGGGCAGCGGTCTCCTACGTGTCAGACCGCATTCCAAGACTCAAGTCACATAGCTTTTGACTTTCTCTAATTCCTTTTCCCTACACGGTGCCTAGTGGGTTGTGCTGCCTGCTCCCTGCAAAGCACACCTCGGCTTCCCAAGCGCTGCTCTTCGCTGCTATGCCTTGCAGGTCAAGCCAGCTGCCACTACCCAGGTGCCCGCCTGCTCCTCTCCCCTGCCCCCTTTCCTCTGCTGCCCCCCACCCCCCTTTCTACTGCCCTCCTTCTGTTTTATGCCCCAGCCTGGAAGGCAGTAGGAGGGTCCTTCTTCCCCTGTCAGCTATGGCCCATTACCAGCAGTTACCCCCACCTGTTCTAGCTTGCAGCTCTTTGTCAATTGTGGTCAATCAACACCAATTAAGCCTAGCCTCTCAGCCCCTACAGCCTTCATTCTGAGGGCAGGGAGACTCAGCAGGTGCCTGGATTTGAGGCTGTCCCGGGCAGCCTCCTCCTGCTACGGCTCCCTTCCTTCTTCACCCTGTAACAATAATGGTTCTTAGAATATTGGGCCATCTTTACATCCCAATGATAAACTGTGATTGGTGGTGTTATATTATTCTTTTATTATTAAAATATATATATTGTTATAAACATTTTAGGGGATGCTGGGATGGCTCAGTGGGTTAGGCACTTGTCCTGAGGCCGGGGTCTGAGAATGGTATCCTGACCCATAGGAGCAGACCCATATACTGAACTGGGGTGTGCCCTCAGTTCAGGTCTCACCAGGGCAAGCTTCCCACGTGGGAGGCTCCTGGTTCAGCTCCTGCCCTGGGCAAGCTTCCCATGTGGGAAGCCCCCTGGCATTCCTGCCCTGCACAGCCCCTCACTCACCTGTGGAGTGAAACTATATAAAAAAACTAATGACAGACAACTATGGAGACTGCTCTGGGCCCTCCCTCTTTTCTGTTTCTCTTTCTCTCTCTCTCTCTCTCTCTCTCTCTCTCTCTCTCTCTCTCTCTCTCTCTCTCTCTTTCTGTCAAAAATAATAAATAAAAATCTTTAAAAATTTAAACTTTGTACTCATAAATGAAAGTAGTATTTTTGAGATTGTCTTTTATTATAGATGAATTTGAATAACAAGATATAACCAGATCCCTCTGTGTGTGTGTGTCTTGACTAGCTGAATTAACTAGAATTACAAAATAATCCTACCCAAGAGAAATAGTGGTTAAGCATGAAGACTTGGAAATCAGACAGACAAATCTTCTGATATCAGCTTTCCCTTTCACAGATTTTGTGATTTTGATGAAGTTATTTAAGTTCTTTCTCTAAGCTTCAAATGTCTGATCTGTAACTTGAGGATAACAATGGTATTTACTCTCAGTGTTGCTGTGAAGATGTATTGAGATAATAATGCATAGCAGAACAGGTAAAATACCTAGTACTCTGTGTTCAAGTCCTCATTAGTGCTTCTTAACCTATTTTAATATTCTTTTAGGAATCTGATGAAACTTTTGAGCTCCTTCCCCACAAAATATACATACATATGAACAAAATTGCATCTTATTTAATAGGGTTCATGGAACGGCAGACCATGGATAAGAACCCCCATTCCATATTTTAATTTAAATTCTATTTTGTCTATCTAAATGTGTTAAAAGTGTCTCACATAATAGTTTTCTTTTAAATTTATTCATTACAGATGTTGCTTTTCATATTATGACCAAGTATTATTTGGCCCATAAAGATTCACACTTATTATATCTTCATGTATAGCTGTATTACTTAATATGAATCAATTTGGTTTCTATTAAAACTATATAATGTAGTCTCTTTTTTACTAACTTAGTCTTTCTTAATAATTACTTAGTTTCTGCTTCCTCTATTTTTCTTTTTAAATCTTTATTTAAATTTTCCAGTGACAATCATTACACTTATGGTTTCCCCCTTTTCTCACTTTATAATATATTCATTTTGCTTATGTCCTTCATTTCTTTGAGTATATTTTAAGTCCTTTTAAAATCTTAAGTTATAGGCTTAGTTTGTTATTTTTTCTCTCATTTTAAATGAGAAAAATTCTTGATAGTATTGAAGTACTTTATGTATTTTGAATTTTCTCATTTCAAAAATAGATTTATCATTGTGATTATAGCATGAAACATAAATTCTTTCATATTTTAAAACTTTCAATGGCTAAGCATGATAAATATTTGTCAGCATTCCATGATTGTCTAAAATATAATCCTGTTACCTCATTTAATACAATTTATTATATATATATATATTCTTATTAATTACATTAAAGATCTCTTCTTTTGCAGAATTTTTATTTTTACCTACTATATGCTGATAATTGAATGTTTAATCCTTCCTATAATTGTGTTTCTAGTTCTCCTTATATCTTTAATAATTTAATAACATTATTTTAATAATTACATTTCATAATTTATAAATTTTATTTCTATGTTATTTTGGATAATTATATTATTAACTATGCCCTTTATGGTTTTATAACTATTGTGTATCTCTCTTTTAGTACTCTTTGATTTGAATTAAGCATGGTGTCATACTAATATGGCCTTCATGATTTGTTTCTGATCATATTTATTATAATTTTCCCATGCTTTAATTAAGAGACATACTTTCTTTTAATTCAGTTGTGACTCTTGAAATTATACTTGCAATACTATATATTGCCTTTTGTTTATTGGTCTGATCTTAAACTTATTGCATCATAAAAAAAAACTCCCAAGTAATTTTTTTAGTATATTTAGTCTAACTTCTCACTTCACTTTAATCTCTGAAACAAATATTTAGCTCAAAATTTTAACAAAAGCAAACTCATACAGTAATTTAATGAGGAATGTTAATTCTTTCTTCTCAAATTCCTTTCTATACCACCTAGTTATACACCCCAAAATTTAAGACAACATTTACACTAAGAAGTCGTTGTAACAAACATTAGTAATTTAAGAATTCTTTCAAAAACAAATTATATCAATACCAAAAAATGTATACTTGCTGACAACTGCCGATGCTAACCCATGTATTTGAATGTGACTCTTCTTTAGTATCACCAATGTCTCAGCCTCTTCACATTTAAAATTTGAAGATCACTTGTCTATCAGCAGTTATGCATGGCATCGAAGTATCATGCTACTTTCCTAATCATTATTCATGGCCTGGATCATTTTAGCATTTTTTTTTTTCTTTTTAGGACTGGCTATATTGTTTCAAAGTACAATGAAAGCACAACACTCATTTCTATTTCATCAAAATCATAATTTTGCATTTTCCTAAGCCAAATCATATATCCCTAGAATTTAAATACCGTTCACTGAAAATTCTACTGGAAACTTTTTATAGATAGCTGTTAAGAGTCTGGTAATTATTAGAACCCATGAATCAATTCAATCTTCCCAAGATTTGAAAGTTGTCTAATAGATTCTAAGAGATTCTATTTCAAACAGTAGAGCTCATATATTTAGAGTGGCTTGTCCAGTAGAGGAAAGAGATTCTAATTTCAGCATAAGGTTTCCTATCTTACTATCTATATCACATCTTTTCAAAAATAATTATTTTCACCTCAAAAGAAAACTCAGGGGGATGCTGGGATAGTTCAACAGGTTGAGAACTTGCAAGGTCTAGGAATCGAATCCTGGCCCCAGTTCATGCAAACCCATATGCTGAACTGTGTGCTGCTCAACTGGTAAATGCTGAGCCCCACAGTGAAGGTTCTCACTTCCCATGTGGGATGCCCCCAGTCCAGTTCCCACCCCATGTGGCCCCACACCCACCTATGTGGAATGAAACTATGTCACAACTAATGATGAAGCACTAACAATGTATAACTGTGGAGACTGCTCTGGGTCTCTCTTTCTCTCTCTCTCTTCTTCTCTAAAACAATAAAATAAAACTTAAAAAAAAAAGAGAATAATCAGAAAGGGCTGTTATTCAGATCATATATACCAAAGGAATACAGGAATACAACTGTGTCAAAATATACCTTTCTCGCTGCTGACAGGCAGGTTTATTTTGCCATCCATTGGAAGATACAGTCCAATATCAGAAAGATTAAAATATGAGAAATATAGTATCATGGATTAGAGATAATGTGGCAGCAATATAATTCAACTGCCTACAGCTCAGCATGGTTTGAGTGTTTGGTTGAGAATGTTGCCACTTTACAATACTATGCCTATGGAGAAAAATAGTCTGATTTCCAAATAACTGATTGCAGATTATTTTTACAAAAATAAAAATGTATCCCTTTATATTTAAAACACCATTGTATTTTTATGAAGCTGTTTAAAACCCACATTTTATATTAAGCCAAACGCTGGGCTTCATTTTCTAGTACACTCTCCTTATCAATAATAAAAAGCCACTATTAGGCTATATTTGTTCTCTCCTCAATAATAACCTTTTTCTTGCCAGCTTTGTGAATCCCTTACTACAATTTGAAACGCAGTTGCAGATAATAAAGTCATCTTTTACAATGGTATTTGCTATACCAAGTCTTGACAAAGTGAAAGAAGTGGGAAACAGCAAAGAAGATAAGGAGGAACTTAAGGTAAGAATTTGCTTCCTTTATTCATGAGGAGATATCATTGACCACCACAGAAATCCTCAGAATGTCTTAGCCAGTCAGAACCTTTGTGGTTTTTCTCTCACTCTTTTTAGATAACAATAGATGCATAGAGTTTTACAATCCATGGGATTTAATGGACTGTTGGGTTTTATAGGCACAAAAGAGTGAATGGATTTTTTGGTTAATTGAATTAGCAAGGACAAGGAGTTTACTGCCACGTGCTGCGAAGAAGGAAAGGTGAGCAGAGAAAGGTGGGGATAGGAAGGATCCGTAGTAAGTTGCAGGATGTGTAGTCTCTATTTCTTCAGCATAGCTGCACAGTGCACTGGCCCTAAGGGCAGGAGGGATACATGGCACATGGTACAGGTTGAGGGCTCGTTAGCACAGCTACCTCTCTTCTTTTTTACCTTCAGTTTATGAGAAGAACTCAGGACACCAGGATGAAAGACTATCGACACTGGGTAAGATTTTATGTAAGGCTGGCTGGCTGTGCAATGCTTTTGTTTTTCAGGACTTATACCAAAGTATTTTAAACATATATGAGAACAGTCTTCTGATCTTAGTGTCTAAAGACCTCTACAAGCTGCAAATCTTAAAGGTAAAGTAAAGGGAAAATAAAAAATTTTGTTTTCTTGTCATAAATCTAAAAATCACGCTGTATTTCACATTTACCATACTTATATCTTTTAAAAATTATTTTTCATTTAACATACTTATATCTTTTTCAAACATTTGGTGGCTGAAAAAAGTATTTTTTTTCTCCCAAGATGTGTGATTATTCCCCAAATGAAATGACTTCCTGTTATTTACAGAGAAACACTTTCAAGAATTTAAGTTGGGGAGGCTGGCATCAACACTTGACTAGCCAAGTGTCATGTGGCAATGTGAACACAAGGGGCAGCACAGAGCAGGATGACTGGCCTAATCTACCTTAAAGTCCCCGTCACAATGAGCCACAAGCATGTTCTTCCCTAACAACTCTGGGGCTAGGGAATCCCATAAACACCCTCTCTTCATAGCTACCGAGGTATCAGAGGAAGGCCTAACAAGCACCCAGAACCTCACTTTCACATCCAAGACCTCACTGTGTTTTTAATGTCCCAGACAGACAGAAGACTTCTCTGGATATTTTATGGTCATTAATCTTGTATCTCTAACATGATGGCAACAGGGTGCAGCTGTCTAGAAATATTGAAAAATCAGATTGACTTACTCTACCAGGAGCATCCATGGGTTGTACAAATCATAAAATACACTCAAGTAAAGAAGCCGAATTGGTATCTATGAGGACAAGAAACAATGCAAAGGAAAAAGAAATACATTGAGCTAATTTGTGCCTAATTTGAGTCAAATATTTCATGTGCATTTTAAAAATTTTAAGTTCACAGCCTTTTAAAGTAGTTATCATTACCACATGGTTTCAGCCCTCTCCCCGTGTATGCTCTTTCAACCACTCCATACTGCTTAGTGAGCAGTTAGTTATTCTATGCCAGGCTCTAAGCTGAACACTTACTGTGTATGTGGGTTATCTCATTTAACCCTTAAACAACCCTTTGAGGGAGTCACTATGATATTATTGCTTCCGTTTTGCAGATAAGGAAATGGAAGCAGAGAGGAGCAATAACACGTGCAATGCTAGTGAATGAAGGAGCTACTCTAACATGGGAGCCTGTTGTATAACCATCCTATTCTTATACCTACCATGTCTAAGAACTCTCCTGGTTTTCAAACAGAGATGACCCTCAATCTTGAAAAAGGCACAGACTGACTCCCTCGAGATTTAGAGACTCTTCTGCCCTAGGAAATAAAACCATTGGCATAGGTGCAATGAACTTCCACAGACAGCTTTAAGAAAGAAGTCTGTTAATGGTGGTTGCCCTGTGAGGCAAATGCAGTTTTCCCCTCTTTCTGAGATTGTAAATATGTCCCTGTTCTCGTATCTGAGGATTGAGGACAAACAGAAGTTACAGCAAGATGTATTTGAATCAAAATTAGCAGCAATTTTTTAATCTAGCTATCTCCAGGAACGTATTCTGCAATCACGAGCCAGACAATATCTAGGTGGAGAATGTGGAAAGAAAATTCTGGGATAGGGGATGCTAGGATAACTTAGCAGGTTGGGCCCTAGCCTTGCAACCATGAGGGCTGGGGATTGAGTTTTGGCCCTGACTTGCGCAAATCTCGTGTGCTGAACTGTAGCGCAGCTGGAAACCACTGGGATGGTGGTGAAGTTCTCACCTTCCATGCGGGAGGCCTCCAGTTCGGTTCTCATCCGCATGGCCACATCTACCTGTGTGGAATGAAACCACGTCGCAACTAATGATGTTCAGCTATGGAAACTGCTCTGGGCCCTCCCTCCTTCTCTCTTTCTCTCTCTCTCTCTCTCTCTCTCTGTCTCTGTCTCTGTCTCTCTCTCTCTCTCTCTCCTTTATTTCAAACAATAAAAAATTTTTTTAATCTAAAAAGAAAATTCTGGGATAAAATAACATTTCAGAATTAAATGCCATTTTAGTTTTTTTTAGCTGAAAATCTGATCTTGTGATTTTTTAAACAAAAAAAGAGAGAATATAGGTATATATTTTTAAAAAGAGGAGGAGCAGCTGATGATCTCCTCATAGCCTTGTGATAAACTTTTTATGATGCCTACCAACACGACTGTTATAGTGGATATTAGTAAAGACTTGTTGGATAGAATTAAATAAAATAAAACACTGGTGTAGTTACAATAGTAGATGGAGTATACTAATAAAGAGTAGTATATGAGCTGGTTGTTGTGTGTTTTTTAAATACATATAGGTTAGTCATAAAATAATCAGAATACCTTGAGTTGGTGAAGTTTCCACTGTTTGTAGAAATAGAAACACCATGGTTCTATGTGTTTTCAACAGGAAATGGCCATGTGGATGAGTGAAAATAGTTCCTACCTACAGGAGAGAGTCATGGTGATCATCAGCAGGGTGCTGAACTTCGCATCCAGGAAAGTCAGGGGATATGTAAGTCACACAATGCTCCCACGTCACCTGCTTCTAAGCACTGCATTTTTGCAGTGCTGCTATCCAAGACTTGGGTCTTAAGAGCATTCGACGCCTGCTCGGTATTATTGTACAGGTAATAGTTTGGAGTACTGGGACAGGAGCCAATATCTTACACAACTTTATGCCAACCAGAACAAAATTTCTCAAACAACTGATTAAGATGCTTCATGCTTTACACAGACAACACAAGTGTGTCAAAAGCAGGTTTTTGCTAACACTGGATTCTCCTTATGGATCACAGTATTATTTGCAACCTTATAAATTCTTGTATCCTTACTTTTTACTTCTCCTTTTCCTAAAATATTTTTAAACCATTATTTATTTTAAATATATATAAGTAATTCTTGAGCAGTTTCCTTGTAAAACATGATAGAGATAGAGCTGAAGTCTTCCTTTACTGTCCTCTCCACCCCAAACCCCTCTTAGCAATGTTGGGCAAAGTGTGTTCTGACACACAGTTTTCACACACACCCATGTAATGCACACAGGAAAATACTTAGCTCTGTTACTTAAGTGTTTCTTTACTAAGGTTACAACATCTTTACATATGGTCCTGCAATTTTCTTTTTTCACTGAATAATATGTCCTTTAGATATTTTCATAGATTCATTTCATTCTTTTAATCATGGCATATACTCTGTAATTTTAACAGATTATAATCTACTGAACTATTTTTTAGCTGATGGACATTTCAACGGAATATTTTGCTGTATTTTAGTTTTTTATCTACTTCAAACAATACAAAAAATGGTCATCTTTGTGCAAGTATGTATGTACTTAGAAATGTTCAGAAAGGTAATAGACCCAAAAATATGAATAGATTAAAGAAGTTTAATAATACACTATTGTCTTCCAGTTTGCCTTCCTATAAATTTTAGAGTGCCCATTTCCTCACACCTTCACAAACAATAGGATCTTATCAGACTTTTTTCATTCCTGCCTTTCAAATAGAGAAGAAATAGGTATCTCATAATTGCCAATAGCTACTGAGGTTTTTTATATGTTGAATGACACCACTGCCTGACTTTTATACTATCTATGAATGTTTCTTGCTCTATGGATACTGTATACCCAGCCACTTTCAATTACCATCCTAAAGTTTATTGCCCCCTGCCCACAGCCCACCCCTCAACTGTGAAAGAATCAATGTGGAAACTCACATGTGCAACAGAAAGCTCTCATACATTTTTGAGGGTTCCTACCTATAACTGACATTTGTTTGAGAAGTCACGTTGGAATAACCTATTACTCTGTTCTGCAGTGTTTGCTAAATGCCACCAGGTGGAAGTACACCAGCACTTTCCAGAACATGGAAAAAAACAGGGATCATCATAGTCATGGAAGCATAAACCTTTAGTACTAAGTATTTAAAATTTCTCTTTAAATAATATCTTCTAAAGATGAAGATGGTTAAGTCAGTGAAATTAATGGAAGCAGAGATATAAACATATTTTAAAAATAAAAAATATTATTAATAAATGAAAACCTGACATTCCCACAATCCTGGTGTTTGTATTTCTGTGAAACATACTCAATGAAGATTTGTTCTGCCTTTCTCTAACTAAATGTAACTCCCAAACCTAATCTCAGGTGCTGTCCATCTCCTGGATACTTCCTTCTCCATAAATTACACTAGCCTACATCTTCCAGAGTCTCAGAGGCTCTTGTCCTCTGACTGTCATTTGTACTCTACAGAAATATTTTTAACTGCTATTCCTCTTACATGACTCATGTGCCCACCAGGATGAAGACACTGCTTCACTCAAAGAATATTTGTCCCTTCAAATGTACAAAACTACATTAGAGGTTCAGAAGCAGATATTTAATATTGACTCTGCAATGCCTTTTTCTCTTTGTTGTCCATTAGACAAATATGGACACTCCATGTCTGGGGGCCCTGGCAGCAGAACTGTCTCTCTTATGTTCCCATACTGATTCATCAATCACACAACAAGCATCCTTGGGATTGTATCACCTCCTCTTTGTCGCCAAGTGTCAGAAAGGTAAGAAAGAGTCACGTTCATTTCTAAGGGTTACTAAGGATCTGTTACTAATAACAAAATCCAATAAAAATAGAAAGCAGAAATACAATAAGAGAATGACAAGGAGGTCAAAAGCAGATGCTTTGAGAAGATGGGAGATGCAGGGAGTGGGGAAAATTAGAGAGAAGACACCAATTACCAATATCAGGAATGAAAGAGATGATATCACTAGAAATTTTTATGGGTATTAAGAGAATAATAAGGGATATTTTGGACAAGTTTATGCCAGTAAACTTGCTAAATAGACAAAGTCATTGAGGACACAAATTTCCAAAGATCAGTCAGGAAGAAATAGGTAACATAAATAACCTATATCTATCAAAGACAATGATTCTGTAGTTTAAAGTCTTCTCACAAAGAAAACTCCAGATACACAAAGAAAACTCCAGAAAACATATAAGAAAAAATTATACCAATTTTGTACAAATTTTTGCAAAAATATAAAAATGAGAAAACACTTGTCAACTCATTTTGTAAGGATGGCATTATTTTGATATCAAAACCACATAGACATTACAAAAAAAGACTTTATGTGATTTTGATATCAAAATAATGCCAGCCTCACAAAATTAGTTAAATATTTCCTCATTCTCATATTTCTGCAAAAATTTGCATAGAATTGGTACAATTTCTCCCTTAAATGTTCCCAAATCTATAGCAAGAACTAAAACCCCAAATTCAAGAAACAAACAGGACCCCTAGATACTTGAATCCTAACAGACCCTCTTCAAGGATATTATACTGGAGCTATCAAGGTCAAAGACAAAGAAGGAATCCTCAACGCAACCAAAAAAAGAGCATCACAACCTATAAAGAAAAGCCCCGCAGATTATCATCAGATTTCTCAACAGAAGGGAATGGAACAAAGTACTGTATTCAAAAAATTAAAGGAGAAAAATTACCAGCCAAGAATCCTGTATCCAGCAAAGTTATGCTTTAGGTATGAAGAAGGAATAAAGACATACAGACATACATAAATTGAAGGCATTCTCCAGCACAAGGCCAGCACTTCAAGAAATACTGAGAAGGGGAGGCCAGGATGGCTCAGTGGGTTGAACACTCGCTTAGCAGCCCCGGGGACCGAGGATCGAATTCCGTCCCTGGACCATGTGGACCCATATGCTGAACTGGGGAGTGCCCCCAGTTCAGTTCTCACCGGCGTGAGACCTCGACCCAGTTCCTGCCCTGTGCAGCCCCGCGCCCACCTGTGCAATGAACCTATGTGGAAAAACCAATGATGTGCAGCCATGGAGACTGTTCTGGGCCCTCCCCCTTCTCTCTGTCTCTGTACTTCTCTCTCTCTCTCTGTCAAAAACAATAAAAATCAATCTTTAAAAAAAGAAAGAAAGAAAGAAAGAAAGAAAAGAAAGAAAGAAAGAAAGAAAGAAAGAAAAAGAAAAAAAGAAAGAAATACTGAGAAGGTGATTGGACCTGAAACAAAAAATAAAAATAAATAGGGATAAACTGGAAAAACAAAAACATAAAAGGGGAGGAAGTAAAGGTTTAAATTTCCAAAGAATAGAGGTAAGAAACATCCATAAGAAAAGGAACAACTGCATGTATGAAACTTTCTTTTATATCATGTTCATGGTAACCACTGAAAAATAAGTTAGAACTGGGACACAGAACAATAAAAGAAAACAGAAAAAACAGTAATAAACACCTTCAAACTAAAATAACTGATGGGAATGAAAAAACAAAGAAGCAATTTAAAAAAAGTTACCAGAAAACAAAAAATAAAATGGTTATAGGAAACCCTCAAATAACAATCATCACCCTAAATGTAAAATGGACTGAACTCACCAATAAAAAGACACAAAGTAGCAAACGGGATCAAAGAACAAAAAACAAACTTATACTGTCTACAAGAGACACACTTCAGCCACAAGGACAAACACAGACTCAAGGTGAAAGGGTGGAAAAAAATACTCCAAGCAAATGGCACCCAGGGAAAAGCAGGTGTAGCCATACTTATATCTGACAAAGTAGACTTCAGGATCAAAAAGATAACAAGAGACAAAGGTGGATATTTCATAATGATAAAGGGGCCAATACAACAAGAAGATATGACAGTTAATACATATGCCCCCAACCAAGAAGCACCAAAATTTACAAAGCAACTACTAACAGATCTAAAAGGAGACACTGACAAAAACACAATTATAGTAGGGGACTTTAACACCCCCTTGACAGCCATGGACAGATCGTCCAAACAAAAAATAAATAAATAAATATCAGCTTTAAATGATACATTACAGCAACTGGATGTAATTGACATTAAGAGGACACTTCATCCTAAAACACAGGAATATACATTCTTTTTTTTTTTATCTTATTGTTAAATTTAATGGGGTGACATTGGTTGGTAACAATTAAATAGTTTCCCAATGTACAACTCCACATCACATCACCCATGCATCGCATTATGTGCCCAGCTCCCAGATTCAGGTCCCCCTCCAAC
>PVKE010017413.1:0-30826 GCA_004027555.1 Craseonycteris thonglongyai
TGCCTGGTCCCGTGGAGGCTGCAGGCGGCTCAGGGTGACGGCCGATCGGACCTCCCTAGGTCGTAGTCGGAAGGCCGGGTGAGAATGGCAGGAGTGAACGAAGACATGCGGGAGGAAGGAGGCTGGGGGCAGGGGGAGGAAGGGAGGGAAGGAAGGAGGAAGGGTGGGAGGAAACTATCCTTCAAGAAAACTGACGAGGTGGCTACGGACACAGAAAACTCGGTGCTTCTGCCCGAGGACGGGGCTGGTGCTGGGCTGGCAGCAGCCACCTCGCCCAGGACGAGGGGCTGGGAGGCGTCTGCATAGACGGAGTGGGTAATTATGCTCCGGGCTCCCTCCCCCACCCCTAACCATTTGTTTGCTTTGATTTTGCCTTAATTACCCAGAAAATTAAGAAGAAAGTCGAGTGCCTAGGTGTCTGAATAATCTAGACGCGGGTGCACACTTGGGGCCACTTGAAAAGGGGGTTTTCAAGATCCTTCCCGTGGCTCTGGCTGGAGGGCTGTGTGTGGGCACTGGGGTCCCTCAGAGCGTCTCCCCTGAGGGACACGTGGGCCCCCCGCCGGCCCCCTTTAGGTGAGTGCTGACTCGGGGCCGGGGGCCTCTCGTGAAGGTGCCGGGGCCGGAGTGGCCCTGGCGTCACCTGCAGGCCCGTGACGCTGTGGCCGAACCCGGAGCACAGCCCAGAGCCTGTCTGCTCTTCCAGCCACCCTGGCGGCCACACGCCGGCCACACGCCGGCCACACACCGGCCACACGCTGACCACACGCCACACCTGTTCTGGGGCATCAGCAGCGGCAGGGACAGAAGCTGCCCCAGGGAGCGTCACCTGTGTTCTCCGCCCGCAGGACTTGGCTCCGCCCACAAGGGTGAATCCAGGGTAGGGGCGGGGCCGGGCGTCAGGCCGCTCCTCTCCACCGGTCACTGTCATGGTCACTGTCATGGGCCCAGCGGCTGCCTGGGTGTGACCTGGGCCAGGTGAAGCCGCAGCTGCGGAGCCGCCCAGGGGCCAGCGCGGCCCCTCCCGCCCACCACCTCGGAGCCCGATACCCCTGAAGCAACCCTGCCAGGTTCTGCCCTCGGCCCGTTTTCCAGGAGGAGACACCTGAGTGGGACAAGGTCACACAACTCCGTGTCCCTAACAGCGTGCGTCAGGCCCCCCGTGCGAGTGACCGAGGCCCTGGGCCCGCGGTTGACGTGGGGAGAGTGCAGGGGCCCGGGGGACGTGCTGCACCCCTCAGCGGGGCCAGGGGGGTCACCTCTGCCCCTGTGGGACCCCCCCACCCGGTGAGCAGGGCAGGGACGGGGTCCCCCAAGGCGCCCGGCCCCCAGTGGCCGGTGGAGGAAATGTCGGGGGGAGTCACAGCGCAGCACCCCCCTTTCACGGAAGCTCGCGGGGAGCTGGAGGCGGCCGCCCTAAGGACCAGCTCTCGGAACGGCGGGGGCGACGGCCCAGATGTGTCCGGCTCGCCGGGGAGCCAGCCAGCCCCGCACCACGGAGCGGCCGCTGGGAAGGAAGCGTTTGTGTTTTCAGCCGAAACAGAGAAACAGGGTGTCGCCCGTGAAGTCGGCTTCGCCTCACAGCCTCGTCTAACCTGTGTGGTCGTCAGACCCAAAAAGCGGGACCGTTTCCTGAAATACCGCGCTGACTCCTTCCCCACGGAACATCTCTCCTTTTTTTTTCTTCCCTTTTTTGCAGCTTTAGAAAAATAGATAATTACTTCAGTTAATTTCAGCAAAACAGTTCAAACTCATCAGGGCTGAACAAGTATAATTTACTGCTCCTTCTGACTTATTGTTGTGACTAGATGTGGATTGATGATTAGAGTGGTAAACAGTGGCGCTTCCGTGGAACGGCTGACGCGGCGGCCGCGTGTCAGGGCGACACCGGCCCCCCAGCGGGGCCGGGCCGGGGCCGCGTGCGGGGCTGTCAGCGGAGAATGGAAGCGTTTGACAAGGTGTTATCTCATTGTGTTCTTAAACGCCACGGTTCGCACGTCGTTTAATGTGTCACTTTAAGCAGCCAGAGTTCCTTTTATTAACAAGGACAAAGGAAAAATGAGTGCCTTGCAGTTTCTCTTCCCTCCCCCTCGCCGTCTGCGTTATTTTTCTTCCCCTTCCCCTCGCCGAGCTCTGCCCTCTTGCCGCCGCTCCGTAGAATGTATTTTGCTCTTTAGTCAAATGGGCTCTTATTTAAATGGTGGCCCAAAATAGCTCAGCCGCACATTCGTGCTGCCAGAGGAGAGCAGTGTGCCCCACAGCCAGCCTCTGCCCCTGCCCCCCGACATGCCCCGTGTTCGGCCGCTGCTGCGCCCCCAGAACAGGGGTGGGCGTGTGGCCAGCATGTCCCAGAGAACATGGAGCCCAGGACGACGGGTCCCCTCCTGTCCAGTCGCATGGAAGTGGCCGGAAAGCGTGCGGGGAGCGGGGTGAAGCCCGCGAGCCCCTGGTTTCATCTACGGGAGCCCCGCAGAGCTGGGTGCTCAGAGCTGAGGGGGCTTCCCCGCCCGGGACCTGCTGGGAGAAGCGGCCTGACACACAAACAGAGAGTCTGTGGCAAACGGCAGGTCCCGGCACCATCAGCCGGGCCTGATGAACCAGCCACTGGGCAGGGCCCACGGTCACCTGTCTCCACGTGGGACAGACAGCCCTGCGGCCACAGGCAGAGGCCAAGGCTACTCTGTGCTCCCTGCTGACCCCGCGGCCGTGGTTCTGGGCTCCCTGCTGACCCCGCGGCCGTGGTTCTGGGCTCCCTGCTGACCCCACAGCCGTGGTTCCAGGCTCCCTGCGGACCCCACGGCCCCGGCTCCCTGCTGACCCCACGGCCCCGGCTCCCTGCAGACCCTGCGGCACCGGCTCCCTGCGGACCCCACAGCCCCGGCTCCCTGCAGACCCTGTGGCTGTGGTTCTGGGTTCCCTGCTGACCCTGCGGCCATGGCCTGGCCCACATGGGGAATCACTTGTCTGCTGTGCCCACTGCACCTGCCAGCCCTCAGGGAGCATGTGACACAGAGGAGCACCCTGGGGGGCAGCCCTGGGCACACAGGCAGGCTTCCCTGGTGCAGGGCTTGTGGGCCCCCAGGGCAGAGGCTTCCAGGGGAAAACCTGGAAAGGGCTGGGGGTGTCTTCAATCCCCCCACCCCCAGGCCCCCCAGACTGAGGCAGGGGGCAGGGCAGGAGGCCTCTCGTCCCGGGCATGCGCCCGCTGGGTCTGTGCCCCCCGCCCCCAGCCGGCTGGGCCGGGCATCCTGGGGACCAGGCCCTAACGATCTGGTTGAGGTGGCTGTTTAATCCGTCACAGTCAGTGTCATGTGGTGAGGCTCGCAATTTGTTACCCGTCGTGCAAAGAAGGCAGCGGCGGGCGGTGAGACAGGCGTGGGCTTGGCCCCAAGAGCCGGGCCAAGCCTGCGATGGCGGCGGGTGGGGGGTGCCTGGCCGGCAGGCGGCCCGGAAGCCACGCTGGGGGAGCCCACAGCGGCCAGCAGGAGCGTGGGCCCCGGGAGGCTGGGCACGGGGACCGCGGGGGCTGCGGCAGGTCCTCTGACGCTCACGCCTGCCTCCCAGAGAAACTCAGGGCAGGGCCCGCGTCACGTGTTGGCCGGGGGTGAGGACACGGGGCCCCAGGGAGACGTCTGAGCGATGGGCCCGCAGGGCACTGTCTCTGGAGCGGGCCTGCCTCTGGGGACGCTTGAGGGCCTCCGGCCTGGTGTTCTGTCCTCTGAGAGTCTGCTGGCTCTGCTATGAACGCTCCACCCCATCCCGCTGTCCCCGTCCCTCCAAACCCGCAAGGTTGGCCAGGCGGCGAACCCCAGGCCGCGGGGAGGTCACAGCAAGCGGGGTAAGTGACCGGCCCTGTACCTGCGGCTTCCTCGCCTTCAGAGAGGCTAACGTTCCAAGGAGAGGTGGGGGCCCCGGGAGGACACGCTGCTTCCTGTGTCTAAGGGGGAGCCCGATAAAGACGGGACTGACCAGCAAGCGCTGTGACACCAAGAAATGGACAACTAGCAAGTGCTGGAGGCCCCAGGTGGACACGTGTGCACAGCCCCCGGCGAGGCCCTGCCTCACAGCGGCCCACGCGGCTGCTCCCGGGCCCGCCAGGCTCCGGCTACGAACGCTTGATGGCGTTTGCCCGCAAGGACTTGTGACAACAGGCTGAATGAGGGTTCCGCTCCAGACGCCCAGGAGTGGACGCGGGCCCTGCCGATGGCTTCTGAGGGGCACGGCCCGGAAAGCCCTCAGCCGATGAGAGACGCAGCCCAAGCCTCTTTCGCGCTTTCCCCCGTGGCTGACTCACGGGCACCTGCGTGAGGACAGCGTCCACGGAGCCGCCGCGGATGAGTTTGCTAACCGGCAGCACTGCGGTGGGGTGGGCCGCGCAGTCGTTTACGGCCCCTCTGCAACCGCGAACTTCCCCAAGGCTGGGGGGTGAGGCCGATCTCATCTCTGGGTGTCGGGGACAAAAACCACGAACCCAGAAGCTCTGTGTGATGACGAGACCTTTGCTGTTCATTCCCACAGCCAGTTAGGACACACACACATGAGAATCCACTAGGGAACGGTGTGCCAGCCAATTAGAGGCGGAGCCTGCGGGTGCCGCTCACCTGCACGTCTGCGTCTCTCATCCCCGGAGGGGGGACACCCTCGGGCCCGCGGAGGCCCGGCTCCCCGGTCACACTGCGTGTCCACACAGCCAGCGGCCAGAGGGGGCACAGGGACTCCCTGCCCACTCCCAGGTGCGGGGCTCCCCGCGATTTCAACAGCCTCCCCAGGTTCTCCCCTCGGAATCCCTGGCGCCCCTGACACCTGTACCTGATGCCAGGGGATGCCTGATCCCCGAGCGGATGTGGCTGCCGCTTTGCTCGTGTGAGGCCTGCTGACTGGTGCCCGGCGCTCACCCAGCGCGTCATCTTCTGGCCGCGGGTCTTAGAGCTGAGAGTCGTGGACAGGGACGCAGCTAGCTGTGCTCACTGCCACCTAGACATACAGGCTGTCGGGCCAGGCACGGCTGTTTCAGGTGCGGGGACAAGGCAGGTTAGTTGCAAGACATTAGAGGTTTAATTTTAATGTGAAAATAAATCCTTGAATGTGTAAATATTCACATGATGGCCGAGATGCAGGAGAAACACGGTTACCTGCTCAGCAGGGGAGGCGGAGCTTTCAGACGGTGCTGGGGGGTCCTCCCAGGCCCCCCGATAGTCTGGGGGGCCCTCAGGGGTGGTACCCAGCCCCCAAGGGGAGCATTTCTCTTCTATTTTAATAAGAGGACCATGTGGGCCCCGCTGCTGCCCCGCTGGGCGCTGCCCGGGCAGCGTGGTCCTGGGTCCGAGCCCTCCTCGTGCGCCAGCCCCCGCCACTGGCTGGCTCCCTGGGAAGGTTCTGCCCATTCTGCCGACAGCGGGCTGCTGCCAGACACCTGGATCGCAGAGACGCTCCGCCTGCAGTGCCAGCTTAGGCGGAACTGCAGCAAAGACGCCGGGACCTGCCCGGTCCTGAGACACACGCCAGCGAAGCCCGCGCTCGGCGCCGGGAAGCTGGCGGGGGACGCCCGGTGCTGCTGGGGGCTGAACACCAAGCGCACCTTGCAGCTGGGGCCGTGGGATCCCACGGGACCCCTGCAGGCCGAGCACCAGCCCCCTGCACAGGGTCAGCGATAGGAGGCCCTTCCGAACGCACCGCTTCCAGACGCACCCGCAGCCTAACCGCCACCATTCGCAGGCGGCAGGTTCAGGGGGATGGGCCGGTCGGGGGGCCATGTCACCTAACGGGGGCCCGCACCCCTCAGGGAGCTGAACCCCGAGCCCACAGCCATTTTGCTGCAACCCAAGGCACAGCCTTGTCCACTGGGCCCGGGGCTGAACTCGCTGGGTTCCGGGGCTGAAGGTAGATCAGTCCAAAGGGTGGGAGGGCCCACCGCACACGGGGGTGGCCGTCCCCTGCTGTGCTGTGAGCCGCCATGCCCGCTACACAGGACGCAGGGGCTGGGGCCGGAGACCCCGGAGCCCACGCGGCGGCGGGAGGCGTGATGCCGACGGGCCGACCGAGCTGGGGAAAGGCATCCTGTCCCTTGTTGTTGACGACTGAAGTGCTTTCAGGGCTCCTGAGAGCGGATCTGACGTCGGGCTGCTTTGAAGGTCTGATCTGTCTTGTCATCCACCGACTAGGAGGGAAGTGCTCTGCCCGGCGCTGACGGGAAGGCTGTGAACGCCCGTCTGCCACGCTGGGTCCCTCTCGTCACGGACGTGGCCGGTGAGGAACCAGGAGAAGGCAGCTCCGCCCCGTTCACAGCCGTGTTTCACGCACACACTCTGCCCGTCCCTCATGAAGAACCTGCCGCCGGCGTGCACGGGACCGAGCAGCTACGGAGCCGCTGCCGTCACCGCCCATCAGCCTTCTCTGGACTTCACACTCGCGTCCGTGGAATCGCATCCTCTTGACTTTCGTTTACTTTTAAATGAGTTTCAGGGGCCGGGTCAGAACGCAGTGGACTCGGACAGTTGACAAGTTCTAGTGTCCTGAGGGCAGATTATTGCGTTATGCTGACAAATGTTCCTGGGACGACGACGCTGCACATGAAGCTCCTCCCAACGCTCGCGGGCCCCCCGCCCAGTGTCACCCGCGTGAGGAACGTGATTATTGTCCGGAAGGTGCCCGCCCATCCATGGGGTGCTCTGCCCTGGAAGCTGCCCACCCCGCAGCGCCCGGCGGGCATGCCACTGTGTGTCGGCAGTGATGCCGCAGCCAGGAGGGCAGGGAGGGCATCGTGGGTGGGTTCGCACAGTCGTGTCTGGGTACCGGGGGCCCCGCCGGCCCCCGCACGTGGCCTGGGCTCTGAGTCACAGCTGCATCCCTCTCTGGGTGGGTCCTGGTGATGGATTCCTGCCCGCCGGCCCATGCAGGCCCATGGTCAGTGGCTGCCCACGTTCCCTGCTGGCCCCGCGGCTGGAAGAACGGCCCAGGAGCCACCGGGCTGCCCTCCATCGGGGGCAGAGCCAGGACAAGCAGATGCCGGGCTCTGAGCTGGGCCCACCATGTCTGCGCTTCATCCTGTCCCACAAAACACGCCTGCGAGGAAGACGCAGCTCTCAGCTCCAAGGAAGAGGAACAACCTCAGTGTCAGACAGACTGCGACTCCCCCAAAGCCACGCCGTTACCAAGTGGGACAGCAGGACCCCAGCTGGCCCGGGGGGCAGGGGACTCTGGTGGGCTTGTCTTGTTGGTGGCCACGTGCCACACGCCCGGAACAGCGCCGGGCACAGAACAGGAGCGCAGGGCCTCCCTCTCGTACAAATAAAGCATCTCAGCACTTTGCAGAGCGGGGAAGCTGGCGGTGACATCGCTGCAAGTGCCTGGCTTGCTACGTGGTGTAGTCAGATCATGTCCTGTCACCACGTGGGAGGAGACCTGTGCGGGGACCTGGCCTTGAACGCTGGGTGGGTGGGAGGGGGCAGGGCACGTGGGCTGCAACAGGGGAAACTGGAGGATCAGGGTGAAGACGAAGGAGGAGGGGTGACTTGGGCCGCCTCGATTCCCAATGCGCCAGGGGCCGGTGATACATCCCACGCTGAGCACTGGGCACGTTCTGAGCATGACGGGGCTGCTTCCGGAGTCCCAGTAAAACCCCAAAGACGGGTCGGCTCTTCCTGACCCGGGGGCTGTCACTGCCCCGGGTCCCCGTCCTCAGCCGAGCCCGGAAGCGGGAAGCACGGTTTCCTCATGCACTCGTCAGCGTCTGTCCGTTCACCCCTCCGTTCCTTCAAAGTCCTGCAGGATTTCCCGACGGCCTGTTGTGTGCCAGGCCCCGGGCCCGGGGGGGACAAGGTGGGCCCCACACCCCACATGCTTAGAGGACGACGCACACAGACGCCAGTTCTCCACGGAGCCGACGTGAGACCTCGCCAGGCGCCTGGCTTTAGCTCAGCACCGGGTCCCGTGGGGGTGACAAGTCCCTGCATGAGCCGCGGGTAATGCGGGCACCTCCACACCGGCCAGCCCCCCACCCCATGCGCCAGGGAACCCCCAAAGTGCCGAGGTCGCCGACACGCTGCTCTGCCAGCCACGTGAACACTGGCGAACGCCCTGATGCCGCGGGCAGGCCTTCAGGCTTCCCTCCGCGAACCCGTTCCGATGCCGCCTCTGGACTAGAACCAGAATCTGATGTCGGGGGCTGGCTCGTCCGTCAGCCACGGGGACCAGGGCACAAAGGCCGCCCTGTGTGGGGGCCCCGCCCCGGCCGTACCTCTCGAGACTATGGAACCGCATCTGTTCTAAAAGCCCGATTCATTCCCCTCCCCTCGCCTCGGAAACCCACCCCAGGAAACTTTAGCCTGGTTTTAATGAGCTTCAGTTGGAATGTGGCCTTTGAAAAGTAGTGCATTTGAAAAGATGGAACATTAAATTTTGTAATGATGTAAAACATCTTCAGTTTCTGACAGGACAATGGCGCTTATTGTACTTTATGGGTCCACTGGTGATTCAAAGGTCACTTTGTATATGACTCCACAGACAGGGGCCGCCCGGAATGACAATTAGGTTACATGTGATCAGCTTTATTATTAATCAGCCGAAAATGGAGTTTTAACATTTTTCTAATGAGCAACAGAGAAGGGAGAAAATATCACGAATAAAACGATCGCCGGACGAGGACAGAGGCTCAAAGCGCACGCCGGCCACACGCCCAGAAACAGCTTCAATCTGGAAACACTTACGTCTCAGGGAGTCAGAGGCGGCTGCATGTTTGGGGGTCACGAACAGACACAAATTCCTCCTCTAATTTACTATCTCTGACCTGTGCTTCTAACTCGCCAAAGGTCCCGCACCTCCCGGGGGGGTGTGACCAGAGTGCCCAGAACACAGGCTGGGTGAGGCGGTGCCACCATTCCCATGACAAATCCTGCTTCTGGGGGGTTTATAGCAGCTGTAAACGTGGAAGTCGGCCTTGAACTTGGGGTGCAAGGCCTCACCAGGAAGCAAATTTACACCATCATCAGCACTCCATCTCCTTCCCCTTTTGAAAGCTTTCTGAGTGTGTGGTATTTTGGTATTTGAAGAGACAGGGTATTGATGTGAAAGAGACTTAAAAAAATAAAATAAAAATAAATAAAAGTTGAAGAGTTGGTGATTCTTCCCCAATTTCTTATTGAACTCAAAAGGCTGCTTCTCAAGGCATTCCCTGCAAAGCACATAAGGCATTTGCGAAATAAGCGGACTCCATGCCCCAAGCAGATAAAACCCGGCGCCGGGAGCGTAAAGTGCAGCGCTAGGGGCATGTGACTGGGGAAACTGAGGCAGGGGGCCGTCCTCTCCTTGACAGCTGACCCAGGAGGACGAGCTCCCCGAACCCCACCCGGGACCGGAGCAAAAAGCAAAGCCCACGGCCCTGCCATGCAGCCGGCCTGGGGGTGTCACCGTGGGTCCCCAGAGGGGCACGCGGGGCAGGATGGACGGCGTGGGGTGGTGGGTCCCACGCCTGCAGACAGACCCTGGCATCGGGGATGAGAACGGCCCGTGTGGGCGTGGCCGGCTGGCACGGAAAGAAGGCAGGGGACACAGACGGACCCCGAACAGAGAAGCGGGGCCCCCTGGACATCAGGGCCGGGCGCAGGGTGCGGCCGAGGAGGCCGAGGGGAACACGGGGCCACACACACAGGCGCAGAGCTGGGGTCCCGTTGACACTGCGTTTGGGGCCCCTCCCAGGGCCGCCTTTCTGGCCTCTCGCCCCCCAGCCGGGGGGCCCCCAGCGTGGCCGCCAGCCCAGAGCTGCCGGAAGCCAGAAAGCCGGGCCACCCGACCCTCCCGCCGCGTCCGAGCTGCGGCCCTGGCTGGAAGGTGGGCAGCATGACGGAAACGGGTCCCTGCTCTCAGGACTGGCCCCCGGGGGACGCGCTGCTGGGCAGCGGGCGGCAGGCTCCACAGAGACCCCAGTGGGGGGCCCTGCCCCTCCCCTCAGAGGGTGTCTCCCCCTTTGTGCACATGGCCCTCCCCTGACAGGCTGTGCACCCAGCATCGCACACAGTGGGGCAGGCAGCCCCCCGCCTCCCTGACCCTGAGTGCAGACCACGTCGCAGCCAACAGGACGGGGGGCCATGCGTCTCCCACGGAGGCCGGGGTGGCACGTGGTGGTATGTGGTGGCACGTGGTGGCACGTAGTGACATGCTGTGGTCCTGGGAGCAGGAGCCCTAAGCGGTCACCCAGGAACAACCGCTCCCGTGGGAGCCGATTCCCAGACAGGAGCAGGGGTCCCGAGTGGGGATGGGGCAGCCAGCCTTGGCAGGCGGCGGTCACAGCTCCCTGTCCCCTGTCACAGCCGCCGTGCTGGCCGGCATGGAGGGGCTGACTGGTTGCTGGCTCTTCCCAGCCGCGGGCAGCACGGGTTCAAGTGCATGGAGCTGGGGCCGCATCGCACGCGGCAGGCGGCCTCTCGCCTGGGCCAGGCCGGGCGCCGCGGGGGGAGCGGGGAATAAGGTGAGAATCGCCCCCCACTGCAGGGCGAGGGGCCGCAGCAGCAGAGGCAGGACGTCAGACGCTGCTACAGCCTGTCCTCGGCTCCAACAGCCCCGGACAAGTTCCCCCCAGAACACTGCGGCTGTTTCATTGCAGAGGGTCCCCCTAAATGAGCAGGCTGCCTTGGGGGTCCCGGGGATGCTGCGGGGGCCCGTGCACCTGAAGGTGGGCTGGAGGCTCTAGGAGGAAGCTGGATGCTGGGGTCACACTGGCCAAAGGGGTGGGAAGCGGCAGGAGGGACGGGCGGACGGGGTGGGGGCAGCAGCAGTGAGGGGCTGTGGACCGGACGCCCCCCCCAAGACTCCCCATTTCCTCTGCTGAGCAAAGTGTGGGCTGGTGCCCGCACCCCCCTCCTGGGGCAACTCTTTCCTTAGCCAGGGGCCCGGGCTCCTAAGATGTGAAGACACTACACGGGGAACCGGGGAGGGGCCGCAGTGTCCCGGGGGGCGCGGGGCGTGCTCTGACCGCCCCCAGGACCGGGCGGGTGTTTTATGGGCGGGTAACTGGGCGCAATTCGCTCCCCGACTTGGAGCCCACGGGCAGCCTGCCCAGCCGCCCCGACCTGGCCCTGGCCGCAGCGAACACCATTTTCACGGCCCATTTATTAACGACTCCCTGTTTTCGAGGCGACGTCATGAACACAGAAAGGGGGATGTTTATGGATATGTTTAAAACGCAGGTTTTTAACGTGCTTCCAAGCGGGAGGAAGACGGGGCGGGTCCCGTGCGGACCCCCGGGCTTGTCTAGAACTGTGGGGGTGCTGCCCAGACCTGCTCAGGAAGCCCCCGTCCTTTGTTCCGCGGGGAGCAGTGACCACACTCATGGTCTCCGTGACTGGGACCTGCCCCGAGTGACCAGCGGTGATTCTGCCTCAGGACAGGGCAGGGCAGTGATGCCCGCGTGGGTGGTGGCCGGCATGTCACTGGGAAGGTGGCTTCTGCCCGACACCCCACGCTCTGGCGGGAGCCGGGACGGATGCCCAGGGTCCTCGCCGGAAGTCCTGCCTCCCACCCGTTGGCTCCCTTGCAATGACTCTCATAAAGGCACGAGGGCTGTAGGTGACGTGACTTGGGGCGGTGGAAAGCCACCGCGGGAGCCGGCAGTGTGCCTTGTCACTTGACTGGTCCCCGTTGCTCCGGCGTGGGGCCACATGTGAACACCCTTCCTCCCTGGTCACCGGGATCCGTCCACCCCGGCACCGGCAACACTGTGGGCCGGAGGGTTCTTTGGGGGCCTGACCTGTGGAACGTGGGGTGTCCGGCAGCAGCCCTGGCCTCTACCCAGATGCCATCAGTACCCCCAATGTCTCCAGACACTGCCCAACGTCCCCCGGGGAAGAACATCAGCGAACCGCTGCCGTTCTGGGGCCCGGGGCCGCGCACCGTGCAGCAGAGAGAGGCCTCCAGAGCCGTCACCCCCGCCTGCGTGGTGGCCGCGCTGTTTCTGCAGCAAACATCTGAGGGCAGAATGCCAGGCCCTGGGCCGCCGGGCAGGGGTCCCTGTGCCGCTGGATCGGGGGTCCCTGGGCTGGACGGGGGTCCCTGGGCTGGGCTGGGGGTCCCTGGGCCACTGCCCCCCCTGGGCACTACCAGCTGCCACCAGGGCCCTGCCGGCACCCCAACACGAATGGGCCCCGGGCCCCGGCAGGCACCGAGGGGCATTGCGAAGCCCCTGGTGGGCAGCCCCGGCCAGCCCCCTGGCTGTTTTTATTAGCAGTATTTATCACCTTCCCAAAATCAATTGCATATTTTAAATTAAAACAAACGACGGCTTCCAGACCAATCAATACTTGCATCTTTGCCTTTTAAGAAGTAAAAAGTTTAATGCAGAGAAATCCTTATCTGCTCTCATCAATCCGACATGAACATAATTCGATATTTAATAAAGAGAATCCTTCTTGTGCAGGACAATCCCATAAAAGACGCCGACGACCTCACAGTGCCCAAGACCTCAGGGGAGGCCCCGGCCCCCCGGCCCCCTGGCCCCGGCCCCCCGGCCCCCAGCCCCCCCGCCCCCCGGCCCTGGGCCCCCGGGTCTCTCGCCGGGTGCGGTGCCGGGAGCTGCTGATTGCTGGCAGGTCTGAGGGGCAGGTTTGCAAAGCGAATGGTGCTCAAGCCAGAATGCCACCGACTCCAGCCCCATGGCCGCTTTACCTCCCTGAACTTCTCCGGCTCGACGCGGCGGAAAGGGCACAGGCGGAGCCCCTCCTCGGGCCCCTCATCTGTGCATCTGCGGGCTGCCGCCCACGGCCACAGGCGCCATATGCTTTTAATTATCGTAATAGCCCTAAAGAACCTGTTCGGCGGGAAACGCATGTGATCCCTTATTCCTGGTTTGTAATTTAAACAGTTTTAGCAGAAAAGGTCGGCCTCGGATCCCGCCGCCGACCTCTGGGAGCTCAAGTTCGGATCCCACCCACCCAGGCGGGACCCCTCCCCTGCCTGGCAGAGGTAATTGGTCACATGTGACCCAGCTCTGGGGACCTTCACAGACATGATCTGTGATCCCCAGTGAGGCGGGGCCTGGTCAGGGCCGACCCGGCGTCAGGCTGATAAACATTATCCTAGTCTGACCCCCACGGTTTTCCCAGCTGGGGGCCGGGAGGGCCTGGGGGTGCCCTGGGCCACCCACCTGGGCCCCAGGGAGCAACCCAAGTGGGGGGCTGGGTGCCTGGAGGCCCCCCTCTCACTTTGGGGGTTCAGGGGGGCTGACAGCTTTTCTCCTGAGGCCGGAAGGGACCAAATCAGGGGAGTCCCGGGGTACACAGTTCTCAGGCTGGGAGACTCGGGGTGACCCCTAGGCTCTGTCACTCGTGGAGAGGGGACCAGAAGACACCTGCTCGGGGTCATAGGTGAGTGGAGGCCGGTTGGAGACAGGAGCTCATGTGACCCCATCTAGTGCCTGGCATCGGGGCCCCTCCTCCTCCTGCAGTTGCCCCCCAGGACCCTGCGCCGTGGGGACGCGGTGGTGGCTGTGCAGTCACGTCTGATGCGCGTCCGACAAGGAGCACTGGCCACAGCAGTCGCGGTGGAGGGGCCGCTGCCTGGCTTTGGGCCTCCCTCCCCTCCTCGCGGGTCATCTCGCGTCACACGAGTGGCTTCTCTGCCCCCGTCTCCCCATTTGTGAAGCAGGGGCAGGGGGTACAAACTGTACCTGCCCCACGGGGTGTTCACGGGGAGTGAAAGGAAGAGCGGTGTGTACGGCAGCCCCAGCCCCACACCTGCTAAGGATTTAATATTTAAAATGAGCCTATGGACGGAGGGGCAGCCGGGGACCCGAGCCGGCGGCCAACGCCCGGGAGGGGGCATCCCGTGGGCCTGGGGGGGGTCACAGGGAATGAGGGGGCATCCTGTGGGCCTGGAGGGGATCACAGGGAATGACGGGGTGTCCTGTGGGTGCAGGGAGGTCACAGGGGATGAGGGGGCATCCCGTGGGTGCAGGGAGGTCACGAGGGTTAAGGGGGTGTCCCGTGGCTGTTTGGGGATCACAGGGGACAAGGGGGTGTCCCGTGGGTGTGGGGAGGTCACAGGGGTTGAGGGGGTGTCCCGTGGCTGTTTGGGGGTCACAGGGGACAAGGGGGCATCCCGTGGGCCTGGGGAGGTCACGGGGGGACAGTGTCTTCCTTTGGCGTAAATGACGTGAGGCCGGGCTTGCTGAGGGGCAGCCTCCAGGTGCAGCTGGCCTTGGTGACGTCCCATGGGCACCGGGGCGGGTCGCACGCGGACCCCTGACGCCCCCCCGGCCACCAGTGCCCAGGCCCACCCGGTAGGGGCCGCAGAGCCGCACTGCTCTGGTCGCCCCAGCGCCCCCTCCACCCCGCGCTGTCTTGCTAGTTCCGCTGGGTTTGCTCACAGCCCGAAGCTCAGGAGACGATGTGTTGTCAATGTGGGGTCACGTCGCTGGTGACCCCCCATCGCCACCACCCAGAGCACGTGGTGTCTGCCAGGCTCAGTGCTCTCCAGGTGCACAGGCACCACGGGGCGTCCGGCGCTGTCACCGCAGGGTGGTCACCCCGCACCCTGCAGGTGGCCGACGAGGACGAGGCTGCAGGAGGGGGCGGCCGTGCCTGGGGAGCGGAGGCTTCTCACTGGGGAGACACGTGACCTTGATGGGGGGTCCTGACACCTTTGGGTCTCAGTTCCCGCATTTGGGAGATGAGTCCTGGCGACCGGGTGACCCGGGTCACGCGGCAGGGGCCCGGATGTGGACACCACGCAGATGCGCAGACACTGGGCCGGGCTGGTGCTGAACGGGACACGCTTCCCGCTTGGCTCTTCCTGGCCCGGAAGGCGTGACGGCACCTATGGCTCATGCGTGGCCGGCCACACCCGCAGAGGACGCAGGACGTGTGAGTGACAAGAAGGGGAGGGGCCGCTGCTTTGGGCGGGTGGCCACCTGGTCTGGGCAGCAGCCACCTCTGGACCCAGCAAGTGTATCGTCATCGGTGCGATGTCCCTCCTGCCCTTGGACCAGGCGCCTGCTGCCCCTGCCCCTCAGGGCCCTGACTGGGGGCCTGAGCTCCAAGGGTCCCACCCGGCCGGCCCCCCGTGTCACCGTGAGTGCAGCCCCATGACGGCACCTCCGAACTCCAGTTCTGAGATCGGCGACCCCTCGGCGCGATTCGCATCTGCACCCGCGAGCATCAAACACAGTCCCCACAGACGGCATCTGTCTCCGTGCAAACAACGGGCTGTTATCTTGTAAATAATTCTGAGGGAGCTGCGGCCGCCCCTCCTGGAGCTGGGGGTGGGGGTACCAGGGAGGGGGCTGCCCGCGCCCGGCCCGCTAGTCCCGCGTCCTCAGCCCTGCAGCCCTCAGCCCTGCAGCCCTCAGCCCTGCAGCCCTCAGCCCTGCAGCCCCGGCCCACTAGTCCCGCACCCTCAGCCCTGCAGCCCTGGCCCGCTAGTCCCGCGTCCTCAGCCCTGCAGCACTCAGCCCTGCAGCCCTGGCCCGCTAGTCCCGCGTCCTCAGCCCTGCAGCACTCAGCCCTGCAGCCCCGGCCCACTAGTCCCGCACCCTCAGCCCTGCAGCCCCGGCCCCGCCTCATGCTGCCTCCTTCGCTCTGCGCACCTGTCTGCTCGTCCACCCCTCACGCGCACCTGCCGGTTCTCCCCTCCTCTCCCCGCTGCCCCTCGGCTGACTTCCCGCTGTGGCTCTTCCCGGCGTCCCCAGGCCCAGGCCCGACCTGGGAGCTGCGTCCCTCAGACAGGCGACCTTCAGCAGCGTGCCAAGGGCGTCACAGCTTTCGGGCCCAGGGCTTCCCACTCGGGGTGGACACGGCTGAACCCCCTCCCCCGGTCCTGGTGTTCACGTGCGTGACCCCAGCACTCAGGGGGCTGCATGGCCACAGGGTGGGCTGGGGCCCCTCCCCTGCCGGGAGCTGGTGGATAAGCACCCCCACTGCTTCAGCCCTTGGGGGGGCCCTGAGGTGAGTGCTATGCCAGACCCTCGGGGTCCCGGAGACCCCGAGCCCACTCCCTAAGTGGCCCCCTGGCTGCTCACCTGTGCCAGCCCATTCCCCCATTCCAGCCTCTCATCTCAGGGTCCCCCTGGGGGAACCCCGCAGGGTCGGCAATGGGGCCCTAGGAGACAGATTCATGGGCTCCCCGTGACAAGGAGGAGCCCCCCCCACGGCGAGCCCCCAGTTACCCACAAGGCCGCTGTGCATGGCACCCGCCTCCAGCCCCGCCCCAGGCACACGCACCCCTCGGCACCGCCCCCGGACGCGCGTCCATCATATAGAAAGAGCAATAATTCGGTAAATTAATTGCAAATTTGCTTTCCCCGCTCGGCCGCCTCCCTCCTTTTATGTGGATAATTGAGAGTGTATCGTATTAATTGGACGACAGAATTTCAGAAGGGAGACAGCCTTGCGAGCTGCTGGGAGGCTGTGTCCACACAACGCGGTCACAGCTGGGAAGACAGACTCCCCGGCAGGCCAGCCGGGTCCGGCCCCACAAACGACATTTCACTCCGATGGAGACACTACGCCGGGCTCCCCAACTTCCACCTGGGAAACCGCACAGTTTGGTCACGAGGTGCAGCGTGCGGGCGCAGGGCCCGGCCTGGTGCCAGGTTGGATGTGACTTCATCCCGGACGCTTCTCTGGGACTTGGCTGCTCCCCAGGTTCAGGTCCTTCCGGGGGCTTCCAGACGTCGGGGCTTTATCGACGCAAACAGCCCCCGGCCGTGCCGTGAGGTGCATCTGGGGCTGTTACCAGGAGGAGCCGAGCACAGTCCCTTCCCCGCCACCCGCCACTGTCCCCTCTGGAAATTCCATCCTCACCTACAGGGGGGCCCGCTGTCCTCCCGGGAGCAGCGGTCACCCCACCGGGGGTGGAATGCTTGGCGGCAGGGCTGAGGGCAGATGCAGCCCAGTGGGGGGCAGTTGGGGGGCAGGGAATAGGCCGCGGGCCCCGCATGGGGCTATGGGTGAAGCCGGCTTGTCCACGGGCCTGGATCCACCCAGCGGGCAGACAGGACGTGCCCAGAACACGTAGCTGGGAGCGGGCGCTGTTGGGAAGGTGCTGGGGTGCTGGGTGGGGGGTGGGAAGCCCCTATGCCATGAAAGGCATGCAGGGGGGAGGCTGGGACTCGGTCCACAGGACGAAGCACCAAGGGTCCCTCCAGGCCTGAGCAGCCAGCCCTGGAGAGTCAGGAAGCACCCCTGCTTTGGAAGGGGGGCTGTACAGAGACCCTGCTGGGGGGACCAGGCCCGTGGACGGGGGGAGAGTACCCCAGACCCTGGACAGCGGCCAGGGCCCTTCCCACTGTCCACACAAGCTGACAGTCTGTTCCCGTGGCGCCCACCCGCCCCTCCCAAGGCCAAGGCCGCCACTCACGCGGGGTCCAGGCTGAGCAGACCGACTGCACGAGCCCGGAGCCCGCGAGCCAACAGGATCTAGAGGTGCCACAGCCACGTGCAGAGACGGGCACCTGTCACCGGCTGCCTCCACCCGAGTCAGGGGTCCCTTCACGTCGGCATGTTTGTCAGTCATTACCGGTGGGCCCTGCAAGGTGGGTGGAGAAGGAAGTCACCCACAAACAGCCCACAGGCAGCCTGGCGGGTGCCCCCCACCCCATCCCCTCGCGGCTCTCCATGGGAGGGGGGGCACGCGGAGCAAATGAACACGACTCACGGGCACCAGTGTTTTGTGGCTTTTATTACAACAGCAAAGTAAGTTCCGGAAGCAGCGTTACTGCCGGCTGACGTTCCACTCGTAAGCAGCGGCACATGGCGCCCTTGGGGACACAGTGTGACGCTCACCGGGAAAGCTACAGTGATCGCCACTTACACGCCCGCGTTCCCAGCAGCACCTGTGCACGGCGTCCGATGACAACAGCATCGCCCACGGCACGGATGGCAGGACAGGGGACACGTTCACGCTGGTCATGTGTGTGAAGCCGTCACTGCAGTTGGACTGTCATGTGTTCCCGGTGAAGGTGACGACCTCACACTGCATTAGAGCAGCGATGTCACTGCCCAGAAGCTATGGAGGGTCACGACAGCCTCTCTGAGTTCTTCTGAAGCATGACAAGTACGGGACACTCAGACCCGGCCAGGGCCACGTCCAGGAGCCGCAGGCTGGCATCGCAGGCCCCGCGGCTCTGCACAGGGCCCGCCACGCCACCAATGTGTCACTCACGGTCACAACTTTGAGGGAACGTCCTAGTCACCTCGCTGTTGCAATGCGCACGTCATGGGGGGCCATGTGCTTAGCCTCCCCGACTTTGCTGTGTTCACTGTGGTTGGTGAGCCATGCGCGCACACGCCTGTGCCCACAGTGACGACTCAGCACACACGTGTGTGTACAGTCTCCTCTCGAGCTGACATGGGCGACAGCTGCCGGGAGCCACCGAGGACCATGAACGCACAAGGGCGAGTCCCCTAGACCGACGGGGACAGGGTGTCACTATCTGCAAGAAAACGTGCAGATTCGTTAAACAGCCCAGAAACCGCGCGGGCCAGGCCTGGAGCAGCCAGGGCAGAACACACGCCCTCCCGTTCAGTGACAACAAGGCAGGATTCACAGGGCGGCAGACGTGATCAGAGCAGGTTTGCGATCGGGCAGAGGAGCCGCCATCGGCGCTGAGGAGACAGTCACTGCTCACTAGAAGCCGCCCCACTCCCGGCATCTGTGTCTAAACAGGGGAAGTGCAGCCGCCCCTGCAGCTAAGACACGGCCACGGTGGGACGGCGGTGATGCCCACACGCCCGGGACTCAGCCTCAGGCCGATGCCGGAGCGAGTGCTCCACTCAGACCCCCGCACCCAGCTCACGGCAGCGAGGCGGGCGGGGGGCACTGTGCCTGGTTTACGGGGGCGGGAGGGTCTGGGCCTGATAGGAGGGTTTGCATTTCCCCGGGACGCGGCTCTCTCTTCTGACACCTGTTTCCCCACATTCTCTTCCTCCTTCCCTAGTGTGGGCACGTGTGCGTATGTGTGTGCGCATGTGTGTGCGTATGTATGTGTGCAAGCACGTGCATGACTGTGTGTGCAGGTGCGTGCATGTGCGCACATGTGTGTGCCTGTGCATGTGTGTGCGTGTACGTCTGTGTCTGTGTGGAGCCCGATGGCTCCGCAGTTCTCTCCGCCCTCCCCGGGCTGGGCCCTGGGCAGCAGGTGTCACACAATCCAAGGAGCCCGTGGACACGGCCACCGGGCGAGAGCCACCAGACTTGGCCCCACTTGGGAGGCGCTGTGTGGACTCAGACAGCAGCTTCTGGAGCCAAAACCACGCAGCCAAAGGAAAGGAACATAAACAAGACTAAATGTCACCAGTGTTTGTCGACTCGCAGGCACCAGCCACCGTTTGTTCTGAAATGAGAGGATCGGTTGGCAAACACCATGGCACTCGTGTGACAGCCCTGTTGCCCTGCGGGGCCCGGGCAGCATGCCGGTGGGGTCCCTGTCTAACCTACGAAGAGCGAAGGGAGGAGCAGAAGCCAGAGCGGCTGAGGGGGGCCCGTCCACAGCGCCACCAGGTGCCAGGCTGGGACGGGGGGGCGGGGGGCTTCCCGGGGTCGGCACCCCCGCACCCCCCATCGGAGTCAGACAGTGGCTGGGACGGGCACACAGGAGGGGCCGTGATGGGCACCGACACGAGCTGCCGCCAGCATGCAGGCGACACCCTGTGAGGGACGAGCACATGGAGGGGCCACATGCAGTGCACACACCAGGGGGCACGGTGCCCGCGACAACAGGGAGGGGGCTGCCCCACACTGGAAGCAGCACTGCCTGTCCCCCAGCTTCATCCAGGGGGGCACAGCCTCCTCAGCCGCCGGCGTCGCGTCTTATCTGCGCCCTGTTCGCTGGGGCAGGGCCTTTGGAAAATCCCCACCTGCCCTGCTGTCAGCGATGGCAGAGGCCACAGGCTGACCGGCCTCCCTCCTCAGCCCGGCCAGGGGCGGGCAGCACACACTGGCCGGGACCTCAGGTCTGAGAGGCCACGGAATGGGGGGACCAGAGACTTAAAAGCTGGGGAGCAGCCACGCAGAATCAGGGACACGCTGGCAAGCAGGCCTACTGCATGCGTGTCACCCATGGGCGGAGGGTCAGAGGCTACCTTCCCAGGTCACCAGCATGCGTCCCAGGGCTCCTGAGCCCTGTGGGGCATCCACGTGGTCCCCAAGGCTTCACACATGGCCACACCCCCGAGGACACGCCGGGTGGCACGCGCCCCGCCCCCCAGCCGCCGGTGTCAGAGTGCAGATCGGGGCTCATGAAGAAACCGGGCCCCCAACGCTCCTGAGACGGGAAATGCTGGCCTCGTCCCTGGGGGGGGCCTGGCTGCCAGGTCCTCGCCCCCCTCCGGAGGCCGAGCGCACGCACACCCCGGCCCTGCAGCCACGGGCTGAAGGGATGACGAAGCACATTTTCGCACATGCCCAGCGCGTGGGGGAGGCGTGCAGGCTGCTGTTGGGGGGGGGGGCTAGGAGCTGCAGGTCATGGGGGGGCCTCACAGACAGAACAGGCCCCGGGGTGCGGCCCCCCCCCGCTTGGTGCCAAAGGACACCAGTGGGGCGCTTCCTTCAGCCCCGATAGGAGGGCGAGAAGATTAATGGGCAATATGAGCTCATTTCAGTAATGACAAGCTTGTGAGCCGCAAGCTCCCGCCTTTTCTGATACACAGACCCCTGGCAGGAGGGTCCTTCTCAGGTGTTTGAGAGAACTGAATATAGACTTTAAAAAGTCCCCAAAACAACAATAAAAAAAGAAACTGCTCTGATCACAAACTTAAAACAAAACAAAACAAAAAAAAAGACTTAACTGTAACTGCCCCAGAAGCAAAGGGAAAAAAATGGGACTGACAGAACACCCTTCCCTCCTGCTTTTAAATATTGTTTTTTAACAGCTTCTTTAACAGTAATGAACTGCACGTGGCTAAAAATAGAACGGGGTCACCAGGGCTCGCGAACCACTCGGCATAAGGAACTGTCGCTACATTTTTGAGCTGTCAGAACTCCATTCAGTGATTTTTGACAATTCAAAACTATTTCTGATCCAGTTCTGAGTGAATTAAGGAAGGAGAGGGAAGAAGAAATCTATCCATTCAATACAGGAGCCACATCCAGCTCCGAGCCCTGCTCTGTGCTTCAGGGATGGTGGGACTCCCAGGCTGAGGGGTGCACCCTCCTTATGGCCCCCCGCCCCCCACAAGCTCACAGGAGTCCGCGCGGTCCATCCACAGTCACCGCGGAGAGGCAGCTGGACGTCTGGGGCCTGAGTGTTGGGAGGGACGCCGTCCAGCCGGGACACCCAGGCCGCAGGCCGGTCCGGACCCTCCCGCCCACCCACCCTCCTCCGCTCCAGGTCTAGGCTGCTCATTCGTTACGCTGCTTTGAGGTCAGGAGTCACTTGGGGGGTAACCGTACTCTTTAGGAAAATAAAATGAGGTGACAGGGACTCGAGATACACAGGGCACAACTCTGCCAGCCAGGACGTCACAATGCACGCTTCTTGCCAGAACAATGGACAGACAGGGGCTGGAACAGGTGGACAAAAGGCTAAGTGAGGGCCAATGCCACAGTCACTGCCTATTGTCCGTCAGAACTACAATCAGAAACTCCCCACAGAACCTCCCTGTGTGGAGATGGTCCCTACTTGTGGTTAGTGAGATACAACGTTACCCGGTCACCGTGCCTCTACCTGTGGTTAAAATACAATGTTACCCAGTCACAGTGTCCCTTCCTGTGGTTAGTGAGATGCAATGTTACCCGGTCACTGTGCTCCACCTGTGGTTGATACAACGTTACCAGGTCACCCATGGTTAAAATATAATGTTACTTGGTTACTGTGTCCCTTCCTGTGGTTGATACAATGTTACCAGTCACTGTGCCTCTATCTGTGGTTGATACAATGTTATCAGTCACATGCTCCACCTGTGGTTAAGATACAATGTTACCGGTCACTGTGCCTCCACCTGTGGCTGATACAATGTTACCCTCTAAGGGAAGACCAGCTTGGACAGCGGGGCTGGCCCAGCAAAGCAGGAGGCAGCCGTGCACAGGCATCGTGTGCGGAGGGTGGGAACACAGACAAGTTCCCAAGTTCCCATCCCCTTTTCCTCTTCTTTTTAAATATGTTCCCCCTTCAAGACATGCATTAAACACACGAGTCGTTGACACTGCAACACCCGCCAGCTCACTCCTGAGCAGCCCGTCAGTGCACACGGGAGCGACGTCTGAGTTCTGGCACTGCCAGGGGAGCCCGCCTCCCGGGAGCGGCTGGGTGCACAGCCGCCAGGCCTCCTTCTGGTGCTCACGGGCTGCTCGTGGGGAGTCTCCTGCGCTTCTATGACCTTGCTCAGTGTGTGTGTCTGGGGGAGTGCACGGGAGGGAGCGGGTGCGAGCACTTACCACACAAGTCTGGCCTCTTGCTGCATCCAGAGCTTCCTGTGCTCCCGGCAAGTCCGTTAAAGGCCGCGAGGCCGTCAGAGCCGTAGGCCCGGAGGACCGACAGCATGCTCACCGGCTTGTCCAGGCCCGTCGGGGGGTCCTGGGCTGCGAGGAGCCCAGGGCTGGGCCACTGCTGCTCGGGCACCTGGGGGCCGGGGGACAGGAGTCCCTGCAGGGGCTGTGGGGTGCCCGCGGGCAGCAGGCCGTCCCCGCCATCGTCGCCGCTGCCGTCCGGGCCGAGGGTGCAGTGCGGCGGGCCTGGCACGTCCGGCTCCGTGTCTGTGTCCTCCTCCTCCTCCTCCTCCTCATTGTCCTCCCCCTGGGTGGGGTCCATGTCGTCCGAGGACGCGATGTCGGAGAGGTCGTCGGCGGGGTCCTTGCGGGGGGCATCGGTGATCAGGATGGGCGCGTCATCGTCCGCGGGGGCCTTCCCATCAGGCCCCTTGTTGGGGCAGGAGCCGGGGGCAGCCGCGCCTGGGTACCCGCCGAGCTGCTTGTAGAAGTCGGACGGGAAGCCGCAGAACGTGGCATCCACGTGGCCGGCCCACGGGCCGCTCCTCTGCTCCCCTGGGGCCTCTCTGAGCTGTCCCGGCGCCGTCTTGTCGGGAGCAGGGTCCAGAGGCCCGAGCAGGGGCACCAGGGCCAGGTCCTGGCTCAGCTGCCCCGAGGACGGCAGGACGCCCTTGCCCGCCACGCCCGGGGCGCTGTCCTTGCGCTTGGCCTTGCCCAGGTGGTTGGCCTGCAGGTGAAGGGCCATCAGCTCCACCGAGGACGTGGTGAAGGCGCAGAAGAGGCAGCCGTGCCACGCCACGCTGTCCTGCACGGTCACCTGCGAGCCGGGCAGCGAGGCAGCGTCTGGCCGCACGGACAGGTCCAGGGGCTCGTACTGGGACTTGTCCGACCTCCGCAGGGTGGCCTTGCCGCCGCCCTTGTCCTCGCCGCCGTCCGCGCCGGGCGGCTTGGCGGGGGCCGGGTCGCCCAGGGCCCTGTCCCTGGGCTCCTTCTTCAGGGAGCGGAGGACGAAGCTGTCCATGAAGGCCTGCAGCGAGCCGGGCACGCTCACCCCGTTGCCCGCGGCGCCCGGGCAGGCTCTGCCGACGCCGGGGCAGCGGCTGCTTTTGGTGGGGACGTCGGCCTCCGCGCACACGCCGGCGGGGGCGGCCTGGCCCGAGGGGTCCGCGGCCGGCAGCAGCCCCGAGGGCCAGGGAGGCGAGGCGGGGCCGCCCCGGACGTCGACGCCGGGCAGGCCCTTGAAGGCGCCGCGCAGGATGTCGGGCCGCGTGAACAGGGCGGCCCTGCCCGGGAGGTCGTCCCTGTGGTCTGCGCTGGCGGGCGGCCCGGCGCCGTTGGGCCGCTCCCGGTGGTGCCGCTCCAGGTGGTACTTGAGGGACGCGGACTGCGTGCCGGCGTAGTCGCAGTGCGGGCACCGGTAGGGCTTCTCACCTGTGGTTTGGAGACAGAAGGAGAGTGGTCACCACGTGTTGTGAGCTGCCCAGGCCGGGGGCGTCCCCGTCTGCGGGGACAAAGCAGCTCCCGGCCACGATCGGCTAGAGAACAACTGCTTCTTAACGGGAGAATAATCGTAGTCTTACGCTTCTTTAATTTCATACCAGTGGGGACCGTTCAGGAATGACACCCCTCCCCACGCACAATTAGCCATCTTTTTCTTTATCTCACATGTGAAAACGGCTGTTGATGTAAAAGCTATGATTATGAAAATTAAGCACAATAATTTCAGCCACAGTGATCACTAAAAGTAGAAGTTTAAAAAGACAAAGTACGGGACAAATGGGTGGTTGCAATATTTTGTGTATACAATAGCTCTAAAATTTGTTTAAATTATACACATGGAAACCATTTTTAAACCTAAAAATTTTATGGCCCTGTTACGCAAGACTGAAATGAATGATTTAAGTCTTGCTCTGCAGTAAATCATGGATATAATTAGCAAATGGCAAACTGCACGAGTAATTTATCATTATTTGGAGGGCACCATTCCAGACGGGCACAGCTATCGGCAGACCTACTGCATTGTTCCTAAATAAAGAACGATAAATACCGATTCCATAAAATATTAATACTGTTACAATGCATTACGACTGCAGCGTGTAAGGACATATAGTTAAGATAAGACGCAGTCAATAAAACTTAGGGGGGAAATGAGTAATAAAAAGGTACAAAATAGACTAAGTTCCTGTATTTGAAATTAGCATTATCTACTGATCTTTGTGTGCCTTAAATTTGCACTAATGGCAAACCAACTGCTCCGGCTGTAAAAACGCGTAATTTACCTGTAACCGGCACTTTCTGGGGAGTAAAAATAGCTTTACGGAGTGTTTGAACACATAGACCATCATTTACAAGAATTAAATATTTAAATTGAACACCCCACCCCCATTGTTCCCCACACGGCGGAGGGGACCCCGGAACGCAGGCCCCGCCTCACGCCGTGGGCCGGAGGGGAGGCGGCGGGACGGACGGGGCTCAGTGGGCCCTGAGACTGGGGTCTTCTCTGAAGGGGACGGGGCTGTGACATCCCTGCCGCTGGGTCGCATGGCGCCCTGTCAGCCTGCACAACCCCTCTCGTAGGGGGCTTGGCGTCCCCCACCCTGCCTCCAACAGACGGCCGGTGGACGGGGGGTCTTGGGGACACGGCCCCATGCCCGGTCTTGGCCGACGTCGGGGGGCGTCTGGGGCCGAGACACTGATGAGGGGGAGGGGCCAGAGGGCCAGCAGCCCCGGCTGCAAGTGGGGGCCCCGTGTCCCCCGTGTGGTCTCAGCACAGTGGCTGCATGCCCCCCCCTGCCCAGCTCAGAGGTGGCTTCGGGGTCTGGGTCCCTTTCCTTCAGGGGAGGGTCGTGGCCGGCACTGGCTGGACCCGGGCAGGGACCCAGCGGATGCTGTCCCTGAAGGTGAAGCCCCCGCTGGGACTCAGTCCTGGGTGAGGCCGGTGTCACCAGGGACAGCGCCCCCCTGGGACAGGTGCTGTGGGGGGCACCTCTGGGCTGGCCTGGGAGGTGCGTGGCTGCTGGAGCCGGGCGGGGGCTATGAGACAGGAGCGCCTGACGAGGACCTCGGGGTCCTGGCCGGGGGTCCGTGGGAGCCCTCGGGTGGGGGCCGCAGGTACCGAGAGAGACTCGGGCTGCATTCAGAAATGCACCTGGAAACGATTAAGTGCATCTTAATCGTTAATCAAGTCAGGGTTTGCCGACAGCACGTGGGCACTCGCTAGCGGGAGCCTCGGAGGCAGAGCTTGCGTGGGGTGGGGTGCACGGACAACCGGACACGTGGGCGAGTTTGCAGGGACGCGCGTGCGGAACACGCACCACGGCAGCGGCTCTCATGCGGGCTCTGCACTGTGAGTCACCGGGGGTTCCCTAGGTCTGGGGTCGGGGCCGCACTGGGCATGTCCCCAGTGTTCCCATTGATGCCGCTGCAGACCGTGGGAAGGTTACACTTTGAGAAACCACCGGGGAGAGAAGCCCTTGGGGAGCTTCCGAAATGCCCACACCTGGGCCCTCTTCACCCCCAGGAACTCTGCTAATGGGCGGGTTCAGCCTGCACATCTGGCCGCTCAGCCCCTTCCACGTGGGCTCCAGGAGCCTTGAAGGAGAACTGCCCCCCGGAGCCCCCCCCCGGAAGTGGCCTTTTTTTCGGTAGAGACTTTGGGGAGCTCAGGAGGGACGGGTACCTAGACCTCAGGACCCCAGGAGGTGCCAGGACTGTCCACACTGGGGACTGGAGACCAGGGCTGCTTTGTGATCCCCACACACGCTGCCCCCCCCTGGGACCCGTGCCCTGTCCCCACACACGCTGCCCCCCCCGGGACCCGTGCCCTGTCCCCACGCACGCTGCCCCCCCCGGGACCCGTGCCGTCCCCACGCACGCTGTCCCCCCCCCGGGACCCGTGCCCTGTCCCCACGCACGCTGTCCCCCCTCGGGACCCATGCCCTGAGAATTGGCTCATATGCTCTCTGAGGCCTCATGTCATCTCTAAAACCCAGATGTGTGTGCGGATGTGTGCACGCATCCACAGAAAGTGCACACTTATTCACACATGGGTTTTGACTGAATGGACTGATGGATGTGAGCACCTCCTACCCCCCAGTCGGGAGGGGAACTGAGAAAAGCAGCAAAGAGACAAGGTCCCCACCCTCACAGCTTCCAGAGGAAACATGGCAGTTATTAGGGCAAGTGGTGTTCTCACAGCCACACACACCACACACATGCACACATGTTCCATACACCACACACACATGCAGAGGCATGCACACACGCACACACAGAGGTGCACACACATGCATGAAGAGGTTCACACATCCCATACACTACACACATGCATGCACCCGTGCACACATGCACACACACATACGCAATGCACACAAACATATGCACATGCACACACATGCATGAAGAGGCTCACACATCCCATACACCACACATATGCATGCACCCGCGCACACATGCACACACACACACCTCACACACATGCACACAAACATATGCACGTGCACACACACACATGCACACACACACACGCATGGGCCTGGCCAGGGTGGGCAGAGCCTGGGCACCTAAGCTGCTGAGACGAGTGGTCAAGGTCTGCCCTCCCGTTTGTCTGACAGGCTCATGCGACACCTGTGCTGAGAAGCCGCCGTCCACGTCCCCATCTGGCCGCTCGCTGCCAGCCGACTCGCTGGCTCTAATGCCCCCACTTCTACCCGGGAGGGCGTCTGGGGTCACCGGTCCGTCCACTCAGCAGCCTCTGCCCAAGACTTGGAAGGCGCTGCCCGTGCAGCCGGAGGGCTGGCGACCCCAGGGGCTCCCAGCAGCTCTACAGTTGACGGATTGGTCACTTAGGCCACAAATGAGCCCAAGCCTCCCGGGAGTGACACGGGTCGCCCCAAGCTTTCCAAGGGGTCACGAGCCCTCTGGTCACCTCTAAGATGTCTGGGCCTTTGCATCTGCCTGTTGCAGGAGGCACGAGCCCAGAGGCTCAGAGCCAGCGGTCACGGGCCGGCGGGGGCAGCGATGGGGCCACACGCCGCTCCTGCGGGGCAGCTTCCCCTGGGGACTGCGGACCAGGAGAAGCCACACGCCCGGGCTGCTCAGGCAGAACCCCAGCCTTTAGACACTGGCACCTACTTCTTACAAACTTTTCAGACATGGCGGGGCTGCGGCAGCCCCTCTGCAGGCTGGGCCAGGACCGGGCAGCCCCCTGCACCTGGTGTCTGGGGACAGGGGGCCAGTACAGAGCCGCTCCCCCAGCGAAGGATGCGGGCAGGACCCCGGGCACCTCCAGGGAAGACTCACAATCTTCTGATGGAATAAGACGTGGGCCCACACGGCGTCTTTCTAGAAGAGAGGGTTTTGCTAAAAAAGGCACCAAACAATCTAAAAGCACTGGCTCATCACCGCAGTAAATGGGTGAAATCACAGGAAACCTCTGGCCATAGAGCAGCCCCCCTGACGTAAAGCAAGAGCCGTGCGTGCAGCTCGGGAACGGCAGGGTGACAGTGACATCTCCGCGTCACTCCAGGGGGGCATTTCAGCCACTCCAGGCCAAGCGGCTTAACCAGCTCGAGGTGCCGATTTGTACACGGTCACGGCTTCTATCACTCTGAGCTCCGCTCTGCACTTCGGAAGCCAAAGGGGCCCTGACTCTGGGGACTTATTTGGGGGCTGTTCACGGGAAGTTACCAACCGGGCCTCTGCAAAACCAGCAGGCGAGTCCCCCCAACTCCTTCGCAGGCCCCTGTATCAAGCTTTGAAGGAGCGAGGGCCTCCTGCTTCTAACGCCGTGGCTGTTGTTTGCTCTGCTCGCTCCCCCGAGGTGCGCTCACCTACAGCAAGTCACGGGCGTTCTCCTGCGTTTGCATCTCGTGTTCGCGGTGGATTTCCTCATCCTGCACGTCTTTACTTAGTTAACACCCGGAGAGACGGGCGTGCGGGCGCCCGGGCAGCAAAGCGTCAGTCCATTAATATAAATTGTGCTGTGGTTTCCCCCAAAGCATCTATACGTTGTAAACCTGGAGACTTTTCACACAGCTGCTTACTGCTAAACAGCGCCTTGTCCAGAAGGGGACAATCTGTGTCTCTAATTGCTGTCACGGAAGCCGAGATTCATTATGTGACTTTCCCATTAAAATGTGAGCATTAATTTGTATAATGAAATATCACCCACTGCAGTGTTCATGAGCCGTGCCCTACTGTATACGGCCCGTTGTTCGCCACCTAGAAACTGTAGTTAATTTCACTAATGGATATTTCCCTGCTTAGTGTTTGGTAGGAAATTTATGCCGTCACATTACCTGTTAAACTTTTAAGGAAATTTAAAGTCAATCAATTATTTCCAAGAGAAGTTCGGAACATTGTTAAGGGAGGAAGGGCAGGGGATTCCGTTCACCACAGACACACACACACGATGGAACTCCACACAGAAGGAAACGGGAGAAGTGGCTCTTTTTGGGCACGTGGTTCGTGGCCTCCTTTTTCGTAACAACCCCGGCGGCCGTGTCCCCGAGGACAATGCCACGCGCTGGAAAAGGGGCCGGCAGGAGTGCCCGGGGGGCGCCGTGAGCATGCTCAGTGCTGTGTGACCGTCACAGCCGCCTGGTCACCTGGCCCGGGGGAGGCCGGCAGCAGCGCCAAAGGTGAGGCGTGTGGAAGCCAGGGGCCAGCTCTGGGGAGGACACCCAGACATGTTCGCACACCCAGGCCCACAAAGAACCGACCGGCTTCTGCCCTGATGGACCCGGAATGGGCTGCGGGAATCCCCCTCCCCACCTCGGGCCAGCTCCACGGGGTCGGCAGGGTCGTGGCCGGCGCCCACCTCAGGACCGCCCCGCGGGCAGCCCCGTGCCGGCAGCCACGTCGGCGCTCGAGGAAGCCGGGGTCGAAGCGGCCTCAGCCGGAGCCCAGCCGCCGGCAGGACCCCGGAGAAGGGGGCAGCGGGCCGCCGCTGATGATAAGGCGGCGCCTGGGCTCCCGGGTGGCGGAGAGCAAAGGTGCAGGGACAGGGACTCGGGGACCTTCCCTGAGCTCCTGGGGCCCCCCATCTGCAGCCAGGAGCCGGGCACCCCCTGCCTGACCGCCGGGCTTCTCTGAAGGCCCACAGGGTCCCTGGGCACTGTCCCGTCCCCTTGCTGCCCCGGGCACAGTGCACAGGTTACAAGTGGGACCTCAGTCTGTCACTCACCCATCCAGGCGAGGGCTTGTGCCCCTGCTCTGCGTACGGCGGCCTTGCCAGGCCTGGTCCGGGGCTCTATGGCCAGTAAAGGTGGGCGACACGGCCACCCTCACGCTGTGCCCAGGGGAGACACCCACATGGGAAGTGAACGGAGCGAGGTCACGTCACAAAGTGTGCAGCTCACGGAGGAGGCGGTGGCGGCCGCGTGGGGGACAACGTGCTGGGAAGTCAGGACCGGGCTCCTTGAGGGGCCCCAGTACCACCTGCGGGGAGAACGTTCCGGGTGGCAGGAGTGTGGGCACAAACACCCTGCGGCAGCGACGAGCCCTCTGCCTCGGGGGCGGAGGTGTGGGGGGTGATGGGGAGACGGGCCAGGGCCACGGGGCCTGGCCAGCCAGGGACCCGGCGCGTGGTTCTGGGGTGTCCGCGGGAAGGAGGGAGGTGGCTGCGTGGCTGCACCCCAGAACGTGAACAAGCCGCTGGCTGCCCCCCGGGGGCCCGGGGGCCCCGCCATGCGGGGAGGCTTGCAGGCTGAAGGGGCTCTGGGGGCCCAGGGGGCCCGCCGTGCGGGGAGGCTTGCAGGCTGAAGGGGGTTCTGGGGGCCCGGGGGGCCCGCCGTGTGGGGAGCCTTGCAGGCTGAAGGGGGTTCTGGGGGCCCGGGGGGCCCGCCGTGCGGGGAGCCTTGCAGGCTGAAAGGGGTTCTGGGGGGCCCAGGGGGCCCGCCGTGCGGGGAGGCTTGCAGGCTGAAGGGGCTCTGGGGGCCCAGGGGGCCCGCCGTGCGGGGAGGCTTGCAGGCTGAAGGGGGTTCTGGGGGCCCGGGGGGCCCGCCGTGCGGGGAGGCTTGCAGGCTGAAGGGGCTCCGGGGGGCCCTGGCCTTGACCACGGCTGCACGCCGCACGCAGTGTCCTGTACAACCCTGAGCCGTATTGATTCCCGGGAAACAGACCACAATTATTTTTGAAAATAGATGGCATATTTGTCCATCCTCTGAAGCAGCTCATACTCCGATAGATAAAGTGTCAGGAGAAAAATCAAAGAAAACGGAGGCGTCCACATCTCAGACGGATTTTTCTTGTCTCTGGGCAGCACGCAGACAACAAGCAGGAGAGCTGAGGATGGAGGGGGGGCCGTGCTCCCTGTGACGGGGGGAGGTGCTCCCTGTGGGGGGGGGGGAGGTGCTCCCTGTGAGGGGAGGGGAGGTGCTCCCTGTGAGGGGAGGGGAGGTGCTCCCTGTGAGGT
>PVKE010017414.1:0-30778 GCA_004027555.1 Craseonycteris thonglongyai
TTAAGAGCTTTTATTGCAGTAAGAAATCTGTTCTAATGTATGGATTAAATTGAGAGAAACTCAACTTGAAAGAATAAAGCACGTTAACAATGAAGACTGCTAGTGTTATATGAGTAACTTGAGTAACTAGCCTTATATTGAAATACTGGTTAATGTCTTTATATTCCTTCCTGAACATCTCCAAACATAATCCTTTAGTCTCCCTTATCTCCAAACTTTCCCACATCAACTTTTACCACCTAGCCCACTCATTGGGCCACACTTCCTTTGCCTCTGGCTCTCCAGGGGATAGTCCATAGTGGTTGTTTTTCAGAATCTCAAGCTAAAAGTTTCTTAACTTTAATACTCTTTGGCAATTATATCCATAAGGTTACTACTAGGTGCCTTCCTAAAACTAAAACAGGAGTTATCCCTAACCTTATTTTATATGACTTCCCAGTGAATGAATAACACATTTGACAATTTAGCCCTCATTCAAACTTTTTCCTCCCATGTCAGCTAGCTTTTACAACACAAGTTGATTCTAATTGTCCTTCTACCTTTCTAATGGCTTCCCCTCAACCTCTTTTCAATGTGTCCCCTCATCCTTTTTACTTCAGGTCCATTCATGGCACCCACCTTCTAAGAAGCCAGAATCACACTCACTCTCAATTTCTTCCTTTTCCTTAATTTTCCTAATCTAAATAATCATTAAGGAGTACTGACTCAACTTTTATTAACTACAAATGTCTAGAATTCATCCTTTCTCTTTTGTGCCCTTAGATCAGGCCCTCATCATTTTTTCACCTGGACTGCTTGTAATAGTCTACAACTTGGTCATACAAGCTCTAATCTACCTCTGTACCTGGATATAAAAATAGAAGGGTTTAATGCAATCTTTCTATAAAGTAAAAAATCAAATCAGATGGAATCCCATAACCCAGAGACAGCCATCTGATAGTGAACCATGTCTTAAGATATGATTAATATACAGATCTTTACTGTATAGAAATACCATAATTTAACCAATCCCCATATTGTTGTGAAATTTATCTGTTCATTTCACTCTAATCCCTTGCCTAAAATTCTTTGAAAGTTTCTCACTACTTATAGGATAAAGTATATTATTACCTAGTACTTTCCCAGTCTATGACCCATGATTCTGAGCACCATCCATCCTTGCTGACTTCTTCGCTGACACACTTCCTTCTATCTGTTATGCAAACTCTTCTAAATCCTAAGACTGCTCAAATGTTGCCTCTTTTTGTGAAATTTCTCTAGTTTCCCTTCTCTTGACTCACCATGCCCTCCTCTATACCTTTGGTATATACCTATTGTTAAGTCTGTATTGTTTTATCTACTCCTATAAGGTCCTGCAGTAGAACCTGTCTTTTACATATTTTTGTGTCCCTATATCTAATATCATTGCCTGACAATCACACACTCAATATTCGCTTATTGAAAGAATACTTTTAAGAAATGCTAAAAGATGTTTACAGTGGAGGGAAAATATTCTAAATGTTCAAAATGCATAAACATGGACAAAATTCTCAACTCAGACCCCAAAATTTTTCTTATAAAGCTACTCAGCCACTATTAACAGAGAACACCTGATAACATCACCATCAGGTTATTTCTCAGTCTATCACTTATCTTCTAATTATTACAGGAAAACACCCCTTAACTGGGTCAGCTCAGCCTACTTTTGTTTAATCCCTCACAAATACAATGTTGAGCTAAAACCCAAAACAGAATACATACTGTATGGCCATTTATATAAATTTCAGAGAGGCAAACGAGTCTATTGTTTTAGAGCTAGGATAACAGTCTCCTTGGAGGTAGGATAAGGCAGTGCCTCGAAAGGGGCACAAGGAGGAAGCTTCCTGGATGCCAGGAGTCACCGCTTCTTGGCCCAGCAGTATTTAACCTAGGGTCCCATACATGACACTTTCCTCTGTGCTGTGTCCATAACCTAGAAACGTTCATACTGAGATTTTTAAAAATTGGGTCTAATTCATTCCTGTTGTAAACAACTATTTTTCTAACCAAATAAATAATTTCTACATTGCTCCATCTTATTTTTCCTTTTTCTTACTACTTGTAAATCTTACCGAGAAAAAAGTCTAAATGGTGTTTCCTGATCTGTTAATTTTTTATGGGGCAAAATGGTAAGAAAAGGGATGCTTTTCTCCCCAAAATGTTTCTCTCCAGTCATACCAATGAAATTCTTGCACTTTCCTTTATTAAAGGAAAATTTCAGTATACTACAAAATGCTCTAATCAAATGTTAACCTGAGGTTACCTCAGATGTGCAATGTGTACCTGCACAAACTGAATGTGGTCATCATCACTGCCAAACACCTCAGCCTGTCCATCTAGTAGGTTCCCATCAAGCAGCTTGTGATCAGCTGAGTAGTACAAGGTTTGAACCTGCAAAACAGCAACAGAACACCCATGTGGCTACTGTCTCCATGGCTACTCCTCTAGTCCGCAGATCACACAAACGCCTCAAGGTAACCTCCAGTGTGCTTCTTGAGCTTCTTGACATCTTTCTCTGGCAGGATCCCGAAGTAAAGGAAATATATGTCATGGTTGTAAAATTTAAGAAACAAAATACAAGGTCTTCCAATGCTGCCCGAAGAATCCTTGGCTTGACTGGCGTGAAAGAAATCTTCATTTTTTTCATAGCTTCTATTATATAGCATTAAGAAAAAAGGCACTAGTACAATATACAGGGTAAAGGGTCTTAAAAGAATATACATATTTACAATAAAATACTGAATATGGCTTAAAATGGTCTAATTCGCATAAACATATTTCTGTCCTGCAGGCAATGTTAAGAAAAACAGATGAAAAACAAATCCAAAAATTCAAACAAGCTGTAGAGATACTTCCCGTAACAGATGCAAATACATGGTGAACGCATCTGATTTCCCAGCAGGAAACCAGATAGAGCTAAAAAGCACCTGTCAGCCTTTTTAGAATATAATGATAACAGTGGTTCTAGAGTCCTAATAGATTTGGTGAGCCTTCAGTGAATCTGAAAGGCTTAGTGTAATGATAAACTCCAGGCCGCTCCACTGCTCCTGTAGATATTTAATTTCCACCATTTCCACTGTTTTTTTTCTTGTGTGCTTTTAAAAAGTAGCCCAAGGTGAGTGACTATGTACAAGAACAAGATCAATGAAAAACACAAAGCTTTAAAGATAAGAATCCTGTAAAGGAGTAAACACCATTAAATCATCATCGTTCTCTGCCCACAGCGGATTTTTCTTAGGAGAACTGGGGCAGGACTGCTGCTTCTTTACGTGTCAATACACTTGAGGTTTCTTCTTGTTTCTTCAGTCTTGGGTATCCTAGTTTTGTTAATAAACCTATGGGGAGATAAATCAATGGGGAGGAACAACCATTAGAAGCTTTTACCTACTTGTCAAGTTTAAAGCAAAAACCTGTGAAGAAAAATTAAGAATCTACAGAAAATTTCAGTACCACCTCCCATTTCTAAAGCAAATTACATGCTACTTTAAGGAAAGTTAATAGCACATAATAAGTAAAGAAATAAAAGGAAAAGCAGAAGACCAAACTGAACAGTCCATTTAGCTCACCTGGACACCCCCCCTGTTTCTCAGCTTAGGGGTACCTATAGCAAAATTTAAATTCTTTAGGGTCATGGTTATAAAATAAAAGTGAAAGGGAATCCTTCATGTTATAGCAAAATAATTCTTAAGGACTGTTGAATCCCATTTACTTTAAAACTAACCTCTTCCATCAGCTCTTCCAGACTGTCTCCGTTCTCCCAGATGCTACGCTGCACCCAGTTGATTACCTTTGTATACAGTTTGCCATTGCTGGGCAAGCAAACGTTATCTTCAAGCATTACCTCCAACTAGAGTTGGGAAAAATCAATAACACATGGATCAGTCTTGACTCTCTACTTTTCAGTTTAATTCTCAATTTCATAATAAAGCTGTCATAGATGCCCAATTGCATTCCACATATTTACTGTAACTTGTGAAGAAACCAGTAGCCAAAAAACAAAGAAAGTAAACAAACTGGTAAGCTGAAAGCCATTAAACTGATAAAAATACCATTTCAATGTACTATCTTTTTCATAACCATTACTCACTTGCTTGAAACATGGACAAAGATTCCATGCCTGGAACTAAGTAGTATGTGTTTCTTTATAGATTTTACTCCTTACCTTTAGCCGTGGAAGTTTAAGAAACTCTTCCTCTTCTGAAATTTGTAACAAATGCTCCTGAATATAAGCATCAACCTTATTCAACAAACGGGAATCTCCCATACAACTTGCAAAGTTTCGGTAAGAGATGCAGCTGGCAACATCCATTCTAGATAGTAAATAATCACCACAAACCTTGGAAAACAAATACAAGTGCCCACATTTTTACTCCGTGTATAAGCATTATCACTGCCTTAAAGAACAAGTTTAATAGTGGGAAGAAACAATGTGTACAAATAATAAACATAAAAGAATGACCTACAAATATGTAAGGTGTTTAAAAGAAGCAATGAACTGAAAAGCTGTAATAATGCATATGAAATGTTAAGTACTATTTCCAAGTATTAATAGAATAATTAAATAAGGCTTCATGAAGGCAGTATCTCAATTGGGTTCTACAGGAGAGATGATGGTGTTGAATGCAGGTAGGGAATAGGGAAGATGTTGCACACAATATCATTTAGAGCAAAATATAGGACTATTAGGAAATAATTTTGGAAAATCAGCAACTACGTTAGGCAGAACCTAGTCCTAACCTGAGCGATATGTGCTATAAACAACAGGATTTTTTAAGCAGAGTTGCTGTTAAGAGGAGGGGCCAGGAGACTTCTTAAAGGGCCAGGCAGTAAATGTTTTAGGCTTGTGAGCCATACTGTATGTGTCACAACTACTCAGTCACAGGTGGAAAGCAGCCACAGACCACATATAAATGAAAGCTTTGCTCCCTTAAAACTTTACAAAAACAGGCAGCTCGCCTGAGGCTTGCAGTTGACTGACCCCACCACTGGAGGATTAAATGCTTTCCTTCCCTTATGAATTATCAAGAACCCAGAAGAGTAGAAGAACAGAGAACTGAGGAATATAAATTATGTGACTGACTCTTGAGAAAAGCATAAATACTTTAATTCATGCTATCAGACACTGACATAGCCACCCTGCCAGAGAAGACTATAGGAAGAAGGGTATTTAATCCATGTTATCTGAGACGAAGTGCGACCTTATTATGTTACTATAACTACAGAGTTTAAAAAAAAAAAGCATATTCAGTTCTCTATGGGAAAGAAAGTGAGACTTTCAAGTTCTTGAGACTAACAAATGTTTTATGACAAATTACGCATTCTAATCACAGAAAGACTCCCTCTTATAGTGCTCCTTGTATATTACTTATGGTACGCTACCTTACCTGCTTGACTCGGTCCATCTTCAGCTTTTTGGCTGCAGTATAAACATCTTTAACTATTTCCTTATCAGCTTTCAATCTATTTTAAAAAATTAAAAAAAAAGGTTCTTTACCATTTGAGAGACCAAGACCTTAGAATACAGATACCATAATTTAATTTTGAGAAATTTGGATTTTCCTGATGATATTCCCTAATTATATGAATTGCTTCAAAGAACTTACTGTGCAGTGTAGGCATAATTCAATAGGACTTCCACAGCTTCTGGATTGAGATCATCAAATTTAACATGAGAAACTCTATGAGGATCACTATCACTATTAAAGATTTCAAATAAATAGGGACTGCAGCAAGCCAGGACTGCTCTGTGTGCTAACATCTCATGGCCACAGACCTGAAATTAGGAGGAATTAAAATTAGAAATACTGTGGACTATGTATTTCTCTAGCTAAATACTATATCAGATCCTCTATCTTACATTTCTAGGTAAGTCATTCTTTATAGAAGTTTTTTCATTAAATATCTTCTATGAAGAAAATAAGCAAATCCAAAAGATTAATTCTGTAAATTTCCAATGAAGTTTTAAATACCTGCAGTCGAACATCACAGAACTGGCCACTTTTCCTCAGGGCATTTAATTTGGCAACAGACGACTCGATGAAATTTTCATCTTCAAACATTAAATATCCATTGGGAATCATTTTTATTTATAAATTTGGCTAAAGGGCAAAAAGAAGCTAAGTTATTTTACTACTGAATGGTGATTTTTATATTTTAAAGAGTAATGCAGTATCTTTATTTTCAAATTCCATCCTGTCAACACAAAAATTTTATCACACAAAAAACATTACTGAAACAACACTGGCACTCAATGTCCAAATCTTTGTTCCCTTATGCTTTGTGGTCCAAAGTCTTTTTAAGAATTCACACAGCAATGTTGGCCAGGTTTCCAGGCCTATTAGCACATTCATTGTGAAGGCAAAGAGATGTAAACCCAGTGCTGCCCTAACCCATGTCACAGGCCACGAGAGAAGGAAGGCTGGGAAGTGGTGCTCGTGTTGGTTTTTCCTGGGATTTGGGCTGCATTCCTTTACCCACAAATGAAAAAAACTGATACATCAGAACTTAAATTCTGTTGCTTTGCAGGTTTTATATATTCTAAATCTAAGAATACATGTTAGAAACTTATGTTCTTTTAAAAAGTTTCCATTTCACCTTTTCTTGTGAACAAGTGGCTAATGGCTATACAAAATGCATCACTGAAAAGCAGTAATAAGACATAAAAAACATTCATATGTACAAAAAAAAAAGTAATAGATTTCATTCTGAAGTAACTGACTTATATACAAAATAGAAAAAAATACTTTTTTTTATAAGCAAATATTGACTTCGCCTTTTAAAAAATTATAAAAGGCTGTTGTACTTGGCATGGTCTTCAGAAAAACTGTGTCAGTGTTATACTGGACAACAGATATTCACTTACCTACTATACTGGTGAGAAATGTATTTTTGAGATGTCTTAAATAATCCAAGGACAAAGGAGTGTTAAAACTCCGCACTTTGTTGATGTACAAAGACAGGTGGCTGAAGTGAAGGCAGAGGTATCTTAAACTCTAATGATGATTCCCAAACTATCAGGCTTGAAAATGATGTAATCAAGTCCTTAAAAACTATAGACATGAATTTCTTCTGTGATAATCATGCATCATAATCTGTAACAATTAAAAATTTTAGATATTCAGAACGATCAAAGACTGTCATTGATGTTGGCAGATCAAATCACACAAAGTCCTGATCTTTAAGAGGTTTTGAGGTAAATGGCACAAATAGAGAAAATAACTAACACAAATGTGATTACATATAAACATTTTTCATGATCCTTTTAAAAAATCCTTCCTCATAAAGCAGAAGCTAGTAATTTTCATTTAAGTGAGATATAAGATTACAGAACAAATATAAATACTAGTTAACTCTAACATTCTTTACTATTAGATTCCAATTAATATAAAAATGTCTGTTTTCACCAGCCAGCAAGCAACCTTTGGGCACTATTCCCAGACATGACCTAATATTACTTACAGTCAAACCAGATACTGTTCCCCAAAATGTACTCTGCACTTCCCAGACTCTGTGACCTTTGTTCAAGTTGTTCCCACTTCTTGGAATACCCTTAATCCAACCTCTGCCAGATGAAATCTTACCACCACAGAGCCACTGCCAAATCCTCTCAGGTAAGAAGTTTCTCCCCGTCCTGCACATACTGAGCCCTTTCTGAAAAGGATGTGTGATCTTCCAACTGGCCTGTTCTGGGTTGGCTTCTGTATACCTGCTTATCTTCCTTGACTCAAGGTCCCTTGAAGGCAGAGACTGTCTTATTCATCTTTGAATCCATCTATCTACCCCCTACCAAAACAACTATCCTAGAAACCTGAATATAAAGATTCACTTGAATTGCTATCACACCACTAATTCAGGAAATCAGAACTAAATGAGAAATTATTTGAAAGATGTACTTACTTTTCAAAACAGACACCTTAAATTACCCACATTTCCTAATACATCAATCAAACCCACAATTATAAATATAATAATTATGTTAAGATGAATAATCATTTAACTCAGGACCCACTGAAGACCTGTCCAGTTCTAATTCAACAAATCTACTGTGTTAAATTCAACACATTCACGATATGTAAGACAGCGGGATCCCACATGTTCTACCTGTGTAACTGAGGTTTTATTTTAAGGACAACTGAGTATGTATTCTGACTCAGGTTGGGATTGTTGTTAATGCTTCCCCTGTAACAAAACTACAGCATACCATTATGTAATATTGATTTCCTCTGTTCTACACTTTCATCTAGATTAGTTAATTCTGCTTTTTCCTTAAGAAACCAGTTCTAACAAAACAAATGTTTTCCAAGTAACAAACGATTCTCTGTATATACAGAGAACATGCTATTCCTAAAGAAACCTTCAAATATTTCTAGCCAAGACCCAGAACAGTAAAAATCTTTTTTGTATGTAATGTACTAGGGTGGCCAATCCACTGGCAGTTGGTAACTCAAGCTGCTCTTAAAAACAAAGGTGAAGGGGGACCCCTATGCCAATTATGTTGGTATGATTAAAATGTGCCCTGTGAAAAACAAAAAAAATACTATGATATGGAAATTTATATATGTTTTAAACTTTGACCAGTTTTATTTAGTGTTTATTCACAAACTAGTCTTGATCCAACTAAGAATAAAAATGGCATCTATTTATATTTGATAAATTGGAAGTTCCACCTTAAATTTATTTTTAGAAACAAAAATAGATTGTTTAAGTCAACTCAGTCCTTTGGGAGGAAACATTGGAGAATTTTTGGAGCAACTCTAGGCATATAAATTTATCCAGTGGTATTTGTCCTATTACATCTAGTACTGGATGAGCTTCTAATACATCAAGGTCTTAATATGAACCTAGTCTCTTCAATGTCTACTCATCAATACAACCCTATTTGATTTTTAAAATGCAGCAAACTTACTTTATTCAATTACTGTCCTCATTTATGCCCCTACTTTCATCTGTGCTCAAGTTGGAAGGGGTCTCATTAATTCCTATCCACTTTCACTAAAGTAAGTTTGGGCAAATTGAGAGTTTTAAAGTATTCCCAAAATTCACAGATCTTAGTTTTGGTCTGTGGAGCTCAAGTTCAATAACTGGTGGAATAAAAAAGTAGGGAGAATTTTTTTTTCTTTGAAAAGCCAAACCAAAGTCCCAATATCCCGGTTATGTAAAATTAAAAAAATAAGGATACTGTTTGATATTTTAAAATATACATTTGGCTAATCCACTTTCAAAAATAAAACGGGGGTCAAATGAAGTATATTGTGGTAAATATCCTTCAGTTCTTTAATATGGCCAGTGCAAGAAAAGGGAGACTGAAGACTCATAAAAATGAGTAATTGAACTTCTTTAGTAACACCCAGAAGTTCCTATGTTATCAATGCCCCCCAAAAGATTAGCTTAACTGAAATTCAATTCAACAGGTCTTATCAAAGAATTGTAAACAAAAGAAGAAAAATAAAAAGGTAGGCACAATATTGCTTCCCCCCCAATTTTTCTCGGGCTGTCAGTAAGAACAGCAAGATGAAACCTTATCATCAAGCTTTTAAAGCACACCCTTAAAACTTAAAGGCAAATTACAAATATTATTTAAGCTTCAAGGTCATCTTTTCAGAGCAGCCAACTCACACAGAAACACAATAACTCCATTTTTAAAGGACAGAATATAATAATATGAAATAAATCAACAAATTTTTTTTAAAGATTTTGTTTTTTCTTTAACAGAGACAGAGAGAGACAGAGAGAATGAGGAGGGCCCAGAGCACTCTTCATAATTGTAAGCCATTAGTTTTGGACAGTTTCATTCCACACAGGTGGGCAGGGCCATGCAGGGCGGAACCTGGCCAGGGGCCTCCTGCATGGGAGGTACGCCCTCTGGGGTTTGAAGCAGAACTCTCACCCTGGCAAGAACCAAACTGGGGACCTCCCACATGGGAAGCACACCCCAGTTCAGCAAATGGGTCTGCAAAGGCCAGGGCCAGGATTTGATCTTTGGTCCCTGGGGCTACAAAGCGAGCGCTTAACCCGATGAGCCATCCCAGGTTCTCCGAATCTCTTTTTTTTAACATTTATATTTACTGGGTCTTTTTGTTATTTTTTGTTTTGTTTTTTACAGAGACAGAGAGAGACAGTGAGAAGGGGGAGGGCCCAGAGCACTCTCAACAAATCTTTTTAAAACCAGAAATTAGAAATTACCAATGTCACCTCTGAAACTAACACCATCATCTATATCAAAATTCACCTGACAGACCCACTTGGCTCCATGCTGTTAACCTACCTCATTGTTCTGTAATTCTTTCATCCTACAAACATTTACAGCACCAGCCATATGGCAGGTACAATCTAGGATGGGATGTTCATGACACAATAATTAACTCCATTCCTCAGCCTTGAACACTACACAGACCAAACCAGACAGACAAATCAAGCTGTGAAAATAGCTCAAACAAAAAGAGGGACAAGGTATGACACAGCACACATATTCTAGAAACTGCAGCCATTTCTGTCTCAATAGATTGTATTTTGCAGGAAGCATTTGGAAAATAGTGGGAAAGGAAGTAAGAGAGATCAATGCTAGGTTTAAACAATGCAGAAAAGGATTTTAGCAAGGAAAACCCAAGAACCATAGGATACTCCAGCAAAACTTCTATGTTCTACCTGTTCCTGCAGACTCACAAAGTACCGATATTATATACCCATGTTTATGCTAAGGCAATCAGGTCATTTTATCTTGGATAGGTAACGTCATTATCAAACTCAATATAAAAATTAGAATTCCAAAAAGCATAACAACCATTTTTAGTTTGCTGCATGCTGAAAGGCAGAAAAGGAAGAATGTGCTTTGGGACATTAAAATGATGAGATACCTGTTGGGCATCCAGAGTGATACCACAAGTGTCAGAATACTGATCTAAGTAGAGGGTTAGAAGTCATTTACAAGGTGGTAAATGACGGCGGAGGGTGAATTTTCTGTAGTTCTAACAAAAACCCAGAAATCATTCCCTTATTTATAATTCCTCCATTTACACTATAGCACAAGGTGGAGGGGAGCCCCAACCTTTAAGAATTCCTTCTTGTATGTTTGACTATACACTCATACTGTTGAAAAATCTATGTAATGAATTCTAGGGGTACTTGATCTTACTAATATTAACACATTTCCCTAACAAAAAAACTTTTACATTAAAACACACTTATTCGCAAAACCGCATTCAAATGCCACCTTCAAATATCTTAAAAGCAAAAAATAACAAAACCCCACACCAAAATAACTAGCCAAAACCCACTAATTTAAAGCTGTATCAAAACACAGAATGTTTTGTTTTAGGGGAGAATGTTAGAAAAATACCTAACTACAAAATAAAATAATATCTATTAACAACAGAGATTTCCTCTATTAGGAAGATACAGAGGAAAACCATTTTGGATCTCTTGGTGATCTAAGAGTGGCTCTAGTCTGGTTTTTTACTTCAAGCTATCAAATTATAGACATTTAATAAGCAGCATGCCAGGTGGCATTAAATATACTCTTTTTAATCCCATTCTTATTAGTAGGTGTTTGCCACAGCTCCTGATATACAATTACAACTGCTCCTTAGTGTCTTTAAGACAAAAATTTCAGCAGGATTATGCCTACAAACTACTCATCAGTATTTTGTTACTCATAAATCAACTGTCAATGCTAGAATTATTAAAAGAAAATAGTCTGGTCTATGCTGTACTTGTCCAACTGTTAAGAGTACTAGTAGGCTTCCAGAGTTGTTCTTTATTACTAGACAGAAGATCCACATACAAGTTCTCCAAAGAACAGCTTGAGACATGGGTGTTCTAATCCATTACTAACAGACAATAGTAAACAAAAATACGCCCTTTAGACATCTGATTTCTACTTGTTACAGTTCTGAAATATCAGCTGTCTCAAAGATCTGTCTACTGCGTACTGTTTACTGGAGAAAAGTAAATCTATTTCTAAAGTATTTGTGGTTTAAGTTTCCCTAAGGTTCAACCCTCAGTCTGATACTGCCCGATACCTTCCTAAGAGTTTATAACCAGAGAGACCCTTTGCAAGACGCGTAGGTCAGAAAAAGCGCATACCTCTCCGCCGATTTCTTCTGTAAAAAAAAAGAAAGAAAGAAAACAAAGTGGCGAGCACCTCAGAGCAACTGGAGAGCCCTGCAGCCCCCGGCGTTCCTCCGCGCGCAGGACAGGCGCCCACTCCGCAGGCTAGGAGGCGAGGCGCCTGGCGCCTGCACACCCACGCCCGGGATTGGCCGGCCCCGCAATCATTCAGCGCCGACACGTCAGGCCAGCCGCTCCCTCCCGCCTCCCGCCCCCTTCTCCGCGCGCTTGGCAAGAAAAGCGGGCAACGTGGAGCGGGAACAAAGGACCCCGCGGCCCACGGCGATTGGGGACGCGATACCATTCCACTCCAGGCCCGGGGCACTGATGAGGCCTGGGGCCCGCTCCCCACCCCTGCGCGCCGGGTTCTGGGCGGTCTCGCGGAGGAGAGTCCAGACCCGGGCAGACCCCACGCACTAGGTGTGGGTTCCTGACAGCAGGAGCCGAGACTCTTGCGTCCTCCTTTCGGCAGGTCATCCCTGCCCAACACCGCCGTGACCCAGGCCCCCCGAACAAGAATGTCTAGTTCCTCCCGCCCTGCTTCCTCTGCCCCAGCGCTCTCCGAGGCTGCCGGGCATTCGCCCATGGCCGCTAGCTAACGCGATCCAGCAACCACGGCAGCACCCGGAGCGTGGGGCCGCGCGGCGCCGGGCTCTGGCCCCCAGTGCGCCGCGGCGGCTTGGGAGTGCCTTCCCCCAGCACCGAGACATGGGTCCGCGCCGCCCGCGCCATCCCTCACGGTAGATCCCGGCCGCACCCTCTGCCTCCTTCACCGTCAGTGGGACCAGCGCCTATTACCTGGTTCATCGCTGAAGAGACGGGAAAACTCATCTCTGGAGCTTCGACAGGGAGCAGCAGGAAGAGGGCGGGAAGAGGCCCAACGGAAAGCGCCTCGGGGCCGCGGTGGGGGGACCTGATCCTGCGGGAGAATGAGCAGTCAGCCCACGAAGGCTACGACGCCCGGGGGGGAGCGCCACCGAGGGTTTGCGGGGGCTCACTCGCTCCTCCCTCGCTCGCTGGCACAGCCACGCCGAAGCAGCAAGCGGAGCAGCTGCGCCCCAGCGCCCGACCTCCACGCACGTCCCGGAGACACTGCCGATGTTGCCGCCGCCGCGCGCGCTTCACCCCCGCGCACGTCACCACGTGCGCCGTCGCCGCTGCCACCGCCTCTAACGCCTCCCCAGACACTTCCAGCTCGAATCTGTCCACGAATCACAGGCCAGCACCAGAAAGATGCAGCTTGCAGCCCCGCCCACCCCTGGCCCCGCCCCGCCCCGCCCCGCCCTTCTTCTCTACCCTCTCTGGTTCCTTCCTGCGAGCTCAACTAGGTCAACGCAAGGTGATCCCTGGGAGGGAGGCCTTACGCTGGGTGTGCCTCCTTGCACTAATCGCCTTGTTGTTCCTCCTTCCCTCGCCCTGCACCCTCACTTCGCCCTTTTGGACTGTCCTGGAACTGCTTCCCTCCAGCTGCCCTCACCTGTTCTTCCCACTAGATGCACGGTAGCCAGAGAGATCAGTTGAGGGAGACTAGATCTCTCGATGCCAAGTTTAATCTAGGCATCTGCCTGTCACTGCAGCTGGCCGCAGTGGACCTCAGTCTGTATCTGGCCATGCTTTGGCTGGAGCGTGGTGGTGTGCCGGGAGGAGGCTTGGGGAAATCGCGAGGAAGAAGAGAGGCATGTTGAGAGAAGGGGTGAGAAGATTCAGTAAACTTCGGGAAAAAACTGTTGGAAAGGTCAGAGAATGCCTAATATGTCCACTGTTGCTATAAAAACTTCTTTTCACCCCCCCTGAGTTTGTTTGTTTGCATACAGCTCTTCTCTTGAAGACATTGTGTCAGTTTGATGGTCTTGCCGTCTTTGGGAAATAGAAAATCATCTTGAGAATGGATAGTCCTATCCTAACCTTCTGGGGCCTTTTAGACCAGATGTGAAAGTTAATTATCCACCCCACCACCTCGCCCCAGGAGGCACACTTGTTCAGGGAACCATGATGTATACTGGGCTCTTGACAGCAACTTTATGTGACTGAAGGACATGCTAGAAAGTTTCCCAGATTGAAGGTGAAAGGAAACAGTGAAGTAAACTTGTTTACAGTTTGGCAAAGGCTTCCAGATTAATGTCCTGTTAGCTTACCCTGGTTTGGGAAGGGTACTTAAGCAGTCTAGGCCTAACTGTGTTCCTACGTGATCACTAATTTGTAGACATTTCTTTGTCAATGCTTCCTACCATTTCGCTAACTATTTAGTTTATGCTTACAGGAGCAGGAACACCAAATATTGGGGCCCTTCATCTGCAATGGAAGCTTTTATAACTTTTTATTCTAAAATCTTGAAGCAAGGAAACTTGTTTCCTTTTTTCTTTTTCTTTTCCAATTCCATTGTGGGAGGAAACAAACGAATATCTACTAGCATAATTGGTATATCTTTCTAAAGAAGAAAAAGGCATTTGCCACTGGGCTCTTGTTTTTATCTTCTGATAATAACTGACAGCAGTGTTCACTTTTATGGCAATGAAACTACTGGAGTACATATTCTTAAAATTCTTTTAATACCACGGGCTTCGTCTTTCAAGTGGGATGGTATGAATTGCCTACTTTGGGTAGGTACATGACATGGTCCCGTTTGCTGAACTCTAAACAGTGCCTTTGTGACCTGAAACAGTGAACACTTTTCTTAAAGCTACAGTATGATCAGTCAGTGCATCTTTGCTTTGTATGCAATATCACATTTATACATTATCTTCTCTGTCGATAATGCCATAATTTATGCATTCCATTTATCTTCCAGGTAAGTCTAGACTTAAGCCAATTTATCCAATTACTATATAATTGAGATGAAAATTTGAAAATGGAACTTGGTAGAGATAATTTCAAGCTTACAAAGTAGAAAACTAAGGTTATAAGATTTTGCTCTTAATATTTAAATTAGACAGTTCAGTATATTTGGGGAGTGCTCAATAAAAGTAAAAGCTATCAACTCTTCTATGTCAGGCATTCAGAAGATAAATTAGATGTTGGTGCTGATTTTCACTCTTTCCATTTTCCTCTGCTCCTACGTCACAGTCCTAAACTCTTAAATGTATTTGATTCATTATGCATTAGTTTGCTAGTAATAAAGTCTACAACTGAGTGATTTAAACAACAGGCATTATTGTCTCATAGTTCTGGAAGCTAAAAGTATGATGAGATCAAGGTGTTCACAAGGCTATGCTGCCCCTGTAGGCGTTAGGGAAGGTTCTGTTCCAGGCCTTTCTCCTGGCTTCTGATTCATCCTTGGTCATGGCAGCATAGCTCCAATTACTGCATGACATTTCCTGTGTGCCCATCGGTGTCCAAGTTTTATATATATATATATATATATATATATACACACACACACACATACACATGGAGAGGAATATTATTTGGCCATAAAAAATGAAATATGGCCATTTGCAAAAACATGGATGGACCTAGAAAGTATTATGCTGGGAGAAATAAGTCAGACAGAGAAAGACACATACTATACTTCACTTGCATGTGGAATGCAAATAAATAAATAAATGGACAATCAAAACAAACAAACAGATAACAGAAGAAACTGATGGTTACCAGGTGGGAAGGGGTTAGGGGACGGGGTGAAAAATATGACAGGATTATGAAGTACAAATTGGCAGATACAAAATAGTCATGGGGATATAACGTGCAAGATAGGGAATATAGTCAATGATTTACTTTTTTTATTGTTAAATTTATTGGGGTGACATTGGTTGGTAACAATTAGATAGTTTTCCAGGTATATAGAGCTATATTATATCACCTATGTATTGCATTATGTGCTCACCACCCAGAATGTATTTTTTTAAGATTTATTTTTTGTTATTTGAGAGGTCATAGAACGAAGGAGGGCCCAGAGCATTTTCCATAGTTGTGCATAGTTAGTTGTGACATGTTTTCATTCCACACAGGTGGATGTGGACTGAACTGGGGACCTCCCGCATGTGAGAACCTTCACCACCGAGCCAGCCCAGCAGTTACCAGTTGAACCACCGTTCAGCATATGGGGCTTGCATGGGCCAGGGCCAGGAATCGAACCTTGGACCTCGAGATTGTGAGGCAAGCACTCAACTGCTGAACTATCCCTGCATGCCCAGTCAGTGATATTTTAATAACTATGTATGGTGCCAGGTGGGTACTAGATTTATCAGGGGGATCACGTTGTAAGTTATGTAAATATCGAACCACTATTTTGTACACCTGAAACTAATATAACAGTGAATGTCAACTATGATTGAAAATATTGTTTTAATAAAATAAATTACCAGAGAAAACTACCGTAGATACAAGAGCCTCTTCTAAGCTTAGGAACAAGCTCCATTTCCTTCCAGGTATTAGTCACCTCTCTTATTTATTAGTCCTGCTAATTATAAGTTAATCGAATTAGATATTACTGCTTAGCAATTCACACAGTTTACAAGTCTTACTCAAACATTTAATTAGAAACTTGTTTGTGTTGTAAAACTTTAATCCTGAGTTACGTTATTTTCGATCAGCTGTCGACATTTTCTGGATGTCCTTTGCCTGAGAACTATTGCCTGTCTGTGACTGGCTGGAGCAATTCTTTGCCTCCTGTAGTCTGCTAGTTTCTCCAAGACTCTGAATGACTGACTTGTCTGTTTCATACGTTTCTCTCATCCCCTGCAGTCAATGCTGCTATTCTTTCAATGCCTCCTCTTTTCTTTTGGCACTTGAAAAATATTTTTAGGTTACCTTAGTGGTATCTTACGAGCAAAGACAAGAAAATGGTAATGTTGTAGAAGGCAGAAGAGCCCAGAGGGAGACCTTAAACTTCCATTAAAATAGGTCATTGGGAATTCTTAGGTATTGCAGTGTGTAACAATTTGAGAACTTGATGCCTTTCTCAAAAATTGTTTCTCTTTTAGAGAGAATCTTCTTTAAGGCAAATTCAGATACTACTTTTTTTTTTCTTCTTTTTTTTTTAATCCAGAGTATAAAATCAGAATACTTTTTGTCCTACATTATCCGTACTGGCTGTTACATTATCCAAAGTGACTATATTATTAATGATCTTTGCTAGTTTTCTAAAGTCATCACTGCTAAAATTTTGAGAACAACTCTAGCCTCCTTCCAATCAACCAAATAGTTTCTTAGGAATTAAAACTTCTCATGTCATTTAAACATTCTTCCTGTGACATTCATCACATGACCTTCAAGCTTGCTACTTCCTTGCACTACTTACTACGTGGCCAACAACAGTATATTCAGCTCTTGAATTCTATTGAGCACCCTAATCTCTCTAAAAGTCTTCATCCAAAAAAGCCTTTTTAAAAATCAACTTGATTGCTGGGAGTAGCAAGGCATGGAATAATCAGCCTTTAGAGTAAGCTGAGTTTCTAATGTAAATATTAAAAGCAAATGTATAAACAAATGTGTGGTAACAGCACACATAGTTCATTTCAGAAAGAGATCTTTTGTTGTGTTCACATCCACAACGTGATATCTGATGGATGAAGGTTACATAATATAGTTCAATTGGACTAGCCAGCCAACTGTTGTTAAGTGTAAACTGATTCCTTCACATAGGAAGTCAAGAGACTACCTCAAAGAAAAACCCAGAAAGGACAGAGCAGTGGGCTTGTCACAGCAATTCTCCCTTCTTCTATAATGTTTCCTTCTGTCTGGAGGAGACCAGTGTGAGATATTGATGAAATTTTACAAGATTCTAGGAAACTGGGCTTTCCAAACGACTGAAGACACTAGTCATAAAGTTGTGATCTAAGGGTTCCAACCCCTGAGAATAAGCCTTCCCAGCCATATTTCTCTACTGTTGGTCCCCTTAAGAACAGAATTATCAAGTGAAATGTTTTCTTTCCCAATCATCTTTTCTCTAATCTCTTACTAGAGAGAAACATGTGAAAGAAAAACTGTAGTGGTAACATACTCTACCAACGCCCTTATGGGTCACACGTCTGAGACACTCTTCTCCCTCTTCAATGCTTCTCCCTTCTCAATACCTTGCTCCTACCTATCCTTCAAGACCCAATTACTGCATTGCCACTTCCAAGAAGCAGACAAATATAATGGAAAGAGTTCTGGACTTGAAGGTCTACATCCAAATGGCTGGGCTACTATTTAAGGAAAATCTATTTTGAACTATTTAAGGAAAATCTCCTGTCATCTTGGTGACTATATTCTAATCTTAAAAACGGAAACAATACTACTTGCCTCACAAAATTATATCCTTGGCACATGGTGGGTGATGAGTAATATTGATTTACTTTAAGGCTTCCTCCAATTAACTCTAGTATATGTAGGTTTTCTTCTATCTCTTTGAACACTGGACTATCCTTATAACACTTGTCATTTAATCTACCATGGGCTACTTTTATTCTTGCAGACGTAAGAGATGCCTGATTTGACTCTTTGAATACATAGCAGCAACCCAGATTCTTAAGTGAGTTATCCCTCTGACCTCAAACATGTAGAAGTGTTGGAGGAATGAATGTCAAAGTCACATGTACCTCTTGTGGCTCTGTCAAACAGATGTTTCCAGATAGTGAAGATAAGTGGCGGAGGAAGCTGGAGTGGTAGAGGACTAGGAAAATACGGAAGGAAGTGGTCATTGAGGCGGATTACAGATGGGGTGGAGGGGAATGAAGCTACTACCTCAAACAACTTAGAACATGGACATCAGATCTCCTTGCTGATCTCCTTTCTTGTTCTCAAAAAGGTCTCAAATATGTTGAAGGAGATGTAGGCTCCTCAGCCTCACCCTCCTTCTAAGTTCCTGGTGGTCTAGATTCAAGGAATGTTCTATTCCATTAGTGTTGGATCCTGAAAACCTATACTGTTTACAATAAGGGAGAGGGTAACGTATTCTGCTTTAGGCTTATGAATAGCTTTATGGGGGTAAGGATAATGGTTCATTGTGTGTCTCACCATAGCACCTTGCCTAGTTTCTTCGCACATGATTTTCGTCTACTAAAAAAAATTACTTAATTGAACTTTTGGAAATGGTTTTCTTTATGTCAGTTGGTTGAATAAGAAATTTGGGGAGAATTTTCTTCTCTCTGCAAAGTACTAATATTTTCTTTGCTATTAAGGAGGTCCTGTCAATTTCTTAACTTTTTTTCTACAATAACTTATTGTGTCTTAAATGATTTCAGGTCTGCTGAATCGTAAAACTTACTGTTTCTTCTCTATCTGGAATGAATTTGTGGATATCCAGTTTGCATGGTAAATATAAGTGAAAGAGAACAATGCTTTAGTTTTATGCATTTTTTAAAGGTACCAGATTGATTGCCTACTGAGATTATTATACCTTCATTAATTGACTACTACAGTGTTACTGTAGAAATTTTGGGGTAATCTTGTAGCGTGACACCAATTCTTAGTGGTCTCATTAAGTTTATGCAATGTGATGAGCTCTCATTCAAAGGGATAGTAATATGGACATATCTTGTACTAATTGGCCTGAACTACTTTGAGGGTCTGCATCAGAGAAGCAAGTTAAATATGAATTTTAAAGTTTCTCAGGTGTGCCATGATGGCTGAGTGGGTTGAGCGCTCATCTTGCAGCCCCTGGGTCCGAGGATCAAATCCTGGATGAACTGGGATGTGGCCCCCAGTTCAGTTCTTACTGGGTCATGCTTCCCATGCGGGAGGCCCCTGCCCGGTTCCTGCCCTGCACAGACCTGCACCCACCTGCATGGAATGAACCTGTGTCAAAAACTGATGACATACAACTATGGAGACTGCTCTGGATCCTCCCCTTCTCTCTGTCTCTGTCTGTCTGTCTGTCTGTCAAACAACAATAAAAATAAATCTTTAAAAACAATAAAAAATAAAATTTCTCAAAGACGCTACAGAACCATGGTCATTTCTTTACTGTGTTTTGTTTAAAGTGGTATAAAAGACTAAAATCCAAGTTGCTGAAAGCTTAGCACACCTGGAATGAATGGAAAGCTTTTTAGAATGTGTGCGTACAAACAATATAGAGCTTCCCATGTGCATGTGTCCTTATGTCGCCATGTCAGATTTTTACATAACATTATTTGTTGCTGTAACAAACCGAATCCTGTTATTCCCCTTTGCATTTCCCAGACACTGAGGAGAAGCCTGTGACCTGAGTTCTGTGGGAAGTCGAGGTTCTTCCCTGTGTGTGTCTATGCCATGATGTGAGGTCTGGCCCTAGCAGCTCTCACTCCCTGTGTTCCTCTTCGGCGACACTGAACCCTGTCTTCCGTAGTACACCATGCCCTTTGGACCTGCTGTTAGCACTGACTGAAGCACCTTCCACCTGGTTAATTTTTACTCATGCTCCAGGCCTCAGTGTAGAACTCGCTTCTTCCAGGCCTCCTTCCCTGACCAGCTGAGCCTGGGAAGGCTGCCCTGCCCATGAATTCACAGCGTCTTGGGGCATCGCCCCTCCATATAGCATTGATCTCACAGTAGTGATAGTCCCACCTGTCTGCACCCCTCTGTCTGCTACGCCCTGGGAGGACAGAAGCTGTACTGCTCTTTGCATCCCCAGTGCCTATGCCCGGCCAGGCATGCAGCCATCCTCAAGTACATCATGACGAGGGATGAAGGAGGGAGTGGATCGTGGACTATGATTATCGCCTGAAGCTCTGAAGACACACAGATGTAGAGAAAGATGTGACTTTTGCTTGAATGTCTGTAGTGTGATGATCAACTTGTTTTAGCTTTCAAATTCGAACCTAAAGGGATACAGCAAGTCCTAGAATAAGTGTGTTTAGTTTGACGTTGTTTTGTTACAATGTTGATGAGAAAGAAAACATTGATTCCCTGCCAGGTCCACTATCTGTGTGGATTTTCTCGGGGTTCTCTGGCTTCTTTCTTCTTCCCAAAGACATGTGCATGAGTGAACTGGCGTGTCCGTGTTGTCCCAGTCTGAGTGTGTGTGGGTGCGTGAGTTTGCAGCGCTGTGATGGAAGGGTGTCCTGTCCAACATGGTTTCAGCCTCATGCCCTGAGCTACCGGAAGAGGCTCCGACCACCCCTGACCCTGAACTGGAATAAGAGGGTTAGACAGTCATTATCTTCCTTATTTTTATTAACCTTTATTAAATGTATGGATAGCTCACATTTCTTTTACTCTAATATTAGACTGGGTCTTTATTTAGAAGTTTTGTGATTAGAAATATGCCATAGAAACAAAATTCCTGCTTGTATCAATTAGACTATGGTAAAATTGATTTGTTATACATTTTTCTTAAAGTTGTAATTTCCAAGAACCCATGGATGATGTAAAGGGAGGACTTACTGTGTGTGATGTTCACAGAGTAGTTAAGAAAATACCATGTAGGTACTTCTCTGTCATTGTCCAGAAAAATGGATCCGTGGGACCATTGCAAGCCTTTCATGGGACCCTATTTACTTACAAGTGGTGGCCCGCAGGTCAGTATTAGCCACCAAATAGCAAATCTGCCACATGAATTCTGAACAGATCTCATTGCATTTTCCTGGAGTTTTGCCATCACCACCGTTATTCTCGTGTTGCAGATATGTAAAACCTCTCCTGCTCTACAGAGCTGGTCTCCGGGTTTCTTAAGCTCCTCCATTACCCCACAAGCTTCCTGTACGTCATCTTCATGTTTTGACAACCGTGGAGCCCAGAGAGGTGCCTGGCACACAGCAGGTGCCCAAAGAGCCACGAGGGAGTCAGAGTGACAAGTTTGAGGGCTCTAGGGTAGGGTGACCAGACGTCCCGCTTTTGGCGGGACAGTCCCGATTTTTAACAATTTGTCCCGTGTCCCACGGCATTTTTAAAAAGTCCCGATTTTTGGAAAGAATGCACGACAAGCTAGGGAACGGTGGGAGATAGACCAAATTTTTAATCAAGAACCCCCTCCCCCCCCGGTCAACGGTGTCCCGCTTTACCAATGTTAAAATCTGGTCACCTTATGACTAGGGGCATATGGTCACTTCTCATGTGATTCTATTCACCACTCACAATAGGCTCAAGAGGTATGTATTACCCCCCTTAGCTTATGGATAAGGAAATGGAGCGTTAGAGATGCTGGATGCGTTCCCACAGTCTGTTACTTGAATGTGGGCGCTTGGAGTTTAGCTCAGGAGAGTCTGATCAGAGCCCTGCCCTGTTCCGCCAGCACACGCTGCCTTTCCGCGCATGTTTATTGAATCAACTTCTTAATAATTTCCATCCGAGACACATGAGTCAGCAGGCACAGCTCATTTGTCTGGGGGAGGGCTGGACAGGGAGGGTATTGATAGGTTATGTACCCAAACTTCTGTCTTTGGAGCGAGTGGGATTAGGTGTTAGGATAATCAGAAGCACAACACAATGAGTCAACAGAGCTCTAAACACACCAACGTGGCATGCAGACACAAGAAACAGAGTACTTCTTCTTGATAAACAACATCAGTCTAACTCTGTGAACAGGTCTCTTAAGGTGAGGCAAACATAGCTGATTGCCTGTGTCTTCCATCCGTTTTCCTTTTCCTACTTAGAAACACAATACTCAAGGCCCTAGTTTCTAGCCCCCCCTTACAGCTAGTTTTGATAAACTGAACTATTGTGTGGGGACTTCAGAAAAGTGTCACATTTGATGAGAAAAAAAACCACTTTATTTTTTTATTGCTTTTGACAGAGAGAGAGAGATACAGAGACACAGAGAAAGGGAAGGGCCCAGAACAGTCTCCATAGTTGCACATCATCAGTTTTCCCACGTAGTTTCATTCCACAGGTGGGCACAGGGCTGCACAGGGCAGGAACTGGGCTGGGGTCTCACCCCGGTGCATATGGGTCCACACGGCCGGCCAGGATTCGATCCTCAGGTTCTGGGGCTACAAAGTGAGCGCTTAACCCACTGAGCCATCCCGGCTCCCCCCCTCCCCAAAACCAACAAAAAACCTCACAAACTTTTGTAGAGGGCTTTTATAAGGAGAAAGCCAATGAGTTCCCCATATCCACAAGAGAGAGAATAAGGCTAAAAACTGAGATGTAAGGATTAAATCATTCATGGCAAGAGAGAGTGTGGTAAAGAACTTAACCTAGTGACTGTTTAGACAGAGATTGGGAAGAGCTGAATATGTGCTATAAAGCAGAGTCATCTTTTACATTTTAAATTATGTTTCTGGTTGAGGCAAAAGGTTGAATATGCTCAGATTTCTTAAGTGTGTTCTTTAGAAGAGTTGTTCATATTAATAGATATTTCATGAACAGAAAACAAAGTTTCAGTGCTCTCCAAAAGTCTGGCTGTAGCCAACTGAATAAGCTTATTTGTGCAGGCTTTCTTTCTTTCTTGTTTGTTTGTTGTTGTTGTTTTTTTCTACAATCTTTAACATGCTAACTTTCCTTGGGAATCTTTGAGTGGGATATTGGATTCAGGGTTTCCAAACTTCATTGAGCACTTTGTTCTTCTGTTCTAAGGAGCACACTTGGTATAATACGGGCCCATTATTAATCAGCTCTAAGATTTTTCCCCTAGGTCCTGAAATCCCAAACATATTTAAATTTGGAATTACTTTTTCATAGTGTTTATCCATTACAAGTGAGTGATCTTAAAATTCTCAAGCAAGTCTGTCAGTATTTAATAATAACTAGGCAATAACTGCTTTTTAGAATCCTTATTTTAAGGATGGATAGTCAAATAAAATATGAACAGATATGTTAACTTTAAAGTCAAAGCAAACTAAAAACTTAATGGCCACAAGTATACTTGTTTCAAAGACTGAAAAGAAAGTAGGGAGTAGATACACGTTCCTGTTCCCCTACCTGAAGATATTTCCTGATCCTCATGAGTCTAAACTTGAAATGGGAGTTGGAATTCTAATGTATCATTCAAACAAAGTGAGAGGAATTTTGGAGTCATCTAAGGAATGTTATTATTGGGACATTTAGATTGTGACATTAGATTGCCAGGCATGAAATTTGGGCTGTAAAAAAATGAAGAAAAAAGAAACAAAACACATTTTCTAAAGCTAGTTAAGATTTTCTAGTGATTTAATTTAATCCTGGGATTGCAAATGGATTTCAATTGAGATGTCAATTAGTTGACAGTGTTGCTTGGAGTATTAGGTTGTGAAGAGTTGAAACTGCAGTGGAACAAGTGTGGTGATTGAAGAGCAGCATCCATCACCTTGTGTGTGTGGTGGTGAGGGGTGGGGGGAGAGAGTGGAGCTCCCTATCTTTGAAGTTGCCATACCCATTTTAAACTCATACTTGGAGGTATGCTAAGCCATAAAAGGTGCTGTGAGCTGAATTGGGTCAGAAACAACTATTTGAGAAATGTAGGTTATTTCAAAACGACTGAGATCTTGTCACATTACCCAGAGGGTATGTAACCCTATAGGTCTGGAAGAAGCTGGTATACAAGGGAATTCTATTGCATTGAGTTAGGTTAGAAATGGGAACATTGCAGAAATGTGGTACACTACTGAGCCCCATAGATTAGGGGTCTTTGACAATGAAGTCTATAAATCTCTTTTAGAACTTGAAATATACATCTTCAAATTTAGCACAGTGTCTATACGAGAATATCTAGTGGAGAGCATATACTGGTAGTTGATCTTTCCTGTGAGGGCATTGAATTAATGTTCATTGTAATCTGTGTTTTGCCAAGAGGGACTATAAATTCAAATGAAATTCTCAATATAAGGAGTAAATTTTCTTTCCTTTGGCAAATGGGGCTTCCACAGGGATTCCGAAGTCCCTGCAGTGGGTGATATTGTCAAAGGAAGGGATAATACTTCACCGGAATGAAAGAGAAAAATAGTAATGTCGGGTCCTGGTTGACCACACAGTATCCGGACAAATCCCAGCCCACGTCTCCCAGTGGAGTGACATACCTGTTGAGTCAGGGACACTGACAATTTCACAGCCAGCTCCCTGCCCAAAGCCATGCCAATTTTGTTGCTTAGCCAAATGGCATTAAAAAACAACTTGAGGAAAATATAAAGAAAGTGAGGCCCCTCTGAGACAGCCTGTTTCCAGGAGTGTCTGGTCTGTGGCTAAAATTCTGGACTTGAAATTAGGAGAGCTGATACAGATGAGCCAGAGACAGAAGTGGGAAGACCCGTGGTTCCTTTCCCAGCTTGAATGGGCACTGCCTCAGAACCTCTAACAATTCCCGGGCCTCAGTTTCTTCATGTTTTCAATTGGAAAGAGAGTGAGGCTGGAGGTGGAGACAGTGAAGAAAGGGATTGAATATATAACGAGTTCTCGATTTCCTCACACCATGCCCAATGGGCTCACCAGAACAGCAGCAAGATGCCGATCCTACAGATTGGATGAGATACGTAGAGGGAGCCTCTCTCTACCTCTCCCAACTGTTGCAGGAAATCTCCAAAGTTTGTCACACAGCTGCTTTGAATTTCTGTGGTTTCTCTGGCTACCTTATGGTTTGTGAAACATCTTCAGTGCCCTGTGGCTCTTGAGATGGGCACCATCATGAAAGTAGTACCTCATCCCTCACTTGGTCCATAAAGAGGTGCTGTTCGGAGCTGTCTCCCGCAGGTGTCTGGGGATTAGGGCTCTGTGTTATTTCCCAGAGCTGTTGGAGATCTCATTTACTAGGCATGGATCAGACTGGAAACAATCTGCATTCAAAATCACCTTCTCCTTCAGAATATCTGTGGTTGTTACTAAACTGTGTGTGCACCAGCAAAACCTGGGGTTTCTAAGGCTAGGGGTCTTGAAACATTTTGCTCTCAAAAACTCTAAAGATTTCTGTAAAACTCTTTATCTGATTGTGCATTTTCAAGTCAACATCTGAACACTTTGTACAAAGAAATCAATTTTATATCATCTTTGTGCTTTAAACACCCTTTCCTCAAAATCTCAGAGTTGCAGGTTTGCCTGATTCGGGTCAGACATAGTTTATTAAATGAAAGAGTGACGTTTCTGATTGAATATCTGACTGACTTTCTGTCAGGAGAAAGCTGACTTCATTTTTAAAATTTATTTATTAAAATTTTTTTTATTGTTTTTTTTGTTTGTTTTTTGAGAGAAGGTGAGAGAGAGAGAGAGAGAGAGAGAGAGAGAGAGAGAGAGAGAGAGAGGAAGGAGGGCCCAGAGCAGTCTCCACAGTTGCACATTATTAGTTGTGACATGGTTTCATTCCACTCAGGTGGATATGGGGACACGTGGGGCAGAAACTGAACCAGGGCCTCCCACATGGGAGACAAGAACCTTTGCCATGGAGCCGTCCTGACGGTTATCAGTTACGCTGCAATTTAGCATAGGGGTTTGCACAGGCTGGGGCCAGGAATTGAACCCTGAATCTTGCAATTTCGAGGCAAACACTCAATCTGCTGAGCTACCCTGGCACTCTTTTAAATTTGTTTTTTATTGCAAATCAGCATGGTTTAATGCACGTCTGTACAACCCCTTCCAAATTTGGGAGAGAGAGAGAATGAGCATGAATGGAGACAAAGAGAAAGACATGGTGCCTTGTGGTGTCTCTCTTTGCTTTGCTCCCCTCTCCAGAAATCTCCTTACGGAATCTACAGGGCCCCTCTGTTGAGTGGCCTGGAGCTGTTTATCCCTGGGGCAAGCACACAAATGTTAAGGCCCCGTGAGACTTTGCTTTCACTTTCGCTTGTGAAGTGGTTGCCTGGCCTTTGGATGGGAAAGAGGATGTGGGAAGGGGAAGCTTGGGCCCCTGCAGAGTTCTATTCAGTAAAACAGTGTTATGAGAGGACACATGGGAGTTGAAGATTTGAACATTGATTTTGTTAAAACAATCCACGCTTGTGAACCTCTGTGTCTTCATATTTACACCTGGCGTTACTGCTACCTGATTGAAAGACCACTTGCTTTCCTTACCCCTGACCACCCCCATTCACCCCACCTGAGTCGGGGACATGCAAGTGTGTTGGACATTTACAATGTACTGGCAACTTAGGGACATGAATTTGTCTTCCTGAAGACCTTGTCGTGGCTCATTAAGTGTGCCATCTGAAGTCATGTAGCAGAGGGCTGAGGATCCAGACTGAGGTGCTGAAATCAGCTTTGTTTTCCTACCACAAGGGCATTAGTTGTACAAGACATGGGTGGCTAAGCATGCAAATTAGGGGAGAGTTTAGAAGGAAACCTCTGCCTCTGCAGGCCATTTCTGATCAAGGTCTTCATCCTCTGCAGGCCCCCACAGCTAATATCTGATAAGCCTGGCCTGCCTTCACCTAGTAGATAGTTTAGCCAGAACCCTCATTACCCAGAATCCCTCATTACCCTTGTGCTTCCTTTTAGTACTTTTCCATCTACTGACAAACATCCCACCCCCGCCCACCCATACTATCTGCCCCTTGGCTGTATAGTCCCACTTTTCCTGTGTTTGGAACCCAATCTCTCTCCCCTATTATAAAACCCCATTGTAGAAGCCTCCCTTGAATAAAGCCTTCATTCCTGTCTTTATAATTGTCATGACTACTTGTTTCTTTAACACCTAGTAAGGCTTTAGATAACCTTGTAAAGCATGATTTACATAGGGAGATCTGCATAACATTATCTTAATTAGATTAATTAATAAAAAATGACTTATTAATTTGTAAGACAATTTTCTAGTCTTTTTTTGTTTTGTCTTTTTAATTTACTGAGTCATGGAATAAGAGATTCAACAGCTCTTAAATTGCCTTTACTGAAAAAAAAAAAATTGTCTCCAAATTATTCCTAAGTATTCGGAAAACCATTTTCCTTTAAAAATAGGTGGCCAGCAATCCTGAAAAAACTTTTCATTTTGAGAATCTCCCTAAGTTTTGCTTTACTTTTTTTCTCTTATGTCAGTCATTTTCTTTGTTTATGCTGGGCAGTCAGAAATCAGCTTTTACTTTTAAATTAAAGACATTCTCTTTTATTTATATATATTTTTTTGCCTTTCAATTTTTAAAACTGTATTTTGGTTTTTGGTAGTATTTTAGGCTAACTTGAATTTCTAGTTTTTTATTAATTAAAAATTATTAATCTTACTGCCTCTAACCACATGGATAAAAAAAGGAATAGTATCTAATTACACTCTAATTTTCCATTTAGTTTTTTATTTTATTTTTAACTGTTTATTTTTCCTACTTTTTAAAAATGGAGATACAACTCATATAGGCTTACCCCTTTTAAAAAGTGTACAATTCTGGAGTTTTTAATATACTAAGTTCCTTTTAAGATAGCACGTAGGGTCACCTTACTTATTTATCCATTTACTTATTTACTAAGGATTTATTTTATTGTTTGAGAGAAGGTGAGATAGAGAGAAGGGGGAGGGCCCGGAGCAGTCTCCATAGTTGTACGTCATTAGTGGTGACATGGTTTCATTCCACACGGAATGCCTGCCTTTGGATCCTGAGTTGCTCTTGCCAATGTTAAAAATGAAAAGCTTTTAATGGTTTCAACATCCCCTTTCAGGATTGACTGTTGTAGATGCTTCATTTTGCCTCCTGTTTGTAAACCACATTGGCACACAGCATAGACTAGCATCACGGCCCTCTCCGAAGATGCGTTTGAATCTGGGTGTTGAAAACATCATTAGCTGGCAGATGTCACTCATGTGTCTTTAGTTATGTTTCTATGACACATCTCCTTACAGGTTTAAAAAAGTTCCTCTGTGGTTATGGATACATCTGCTCATGGAACCTGGGCCTGAAAAAACCAAGCAGCTGTCCCTATGGGCTCGGTCAGTGGCCACTTGGAGAATCTCCTCTGTGCACATGCGATTGCTCGCCCCTGACTTCTAGAGTCAGAGTCCAGGGACGACTGGGTCTGCCCATAGATCGAGGCCAAGGAATTCAGTTTACAGGGTGCAGCCTAAGCATTTTTCGGGGCACTAGGAACACAGCCGGCCCAAAAGGGAAAAAAAAATTTCAAAGAGTTTTGATATGTTGGATTTATTTTTATTATCCATGGGCTTCTTTTTCAAGTCCTGTTACTCAAATCATGGGTCCCTGTTGAAAATGTGAGTGTTTTATTTATTTATTTTTTCCTGCAGGATATACAGATGGGAGAGAGGGCCTTTCAGTTTTTGTTTCCACGTTGAGTTCAACACAGTAAACAGGTTCTATTGAAGTGTAAATACAAACCGAACTTTCCTGCTACATAGAAGTTCCTTTAGGACAGGCAGCCCAATGCGATGTTAGCTCCCAACTCCCTTATGTGTTCTATGAGCTACTGAGCCTTCAATTGAGCCACAGAAGACAATGGGGCCCATCATGAATCCCAGCCACACGCGTTCACATCTTGACCTTGAGGGAGGAGCACTGACATAGGACCTCATTGTGCTTAAAGTCAATTCAAAGGTAAATGATTCCAGTTTACATTTTAAAATGCTCATTTATACTAGCCAAACAACGAATCCCTTGTGACATGCCAATTAATTTTAGGCTTCTTTCCCTCTCGTCCTTGTGTTTCTCGGGGCATTTGATCACTGATGAGAACTGCCAGATAAAATACTGAGTGCCCTGCTAAGTGTGAATTCCAGATAAAAAGAGGAAAATTTTTTTATATGAGGATGTCCCAAAATATTTAGTATAGTTTGCTCCCAAATATTACATAGATTGACTTTAACATATGTTGAAATGACTTGTCCTGAAATCTTTTTTTAAGATCTATTTTATTGTTTTTCACAGAGACAGAGAGAAGGGGGAGGGCCCCGAGCAGTCTCCATAGTTAAACTTCATCAGTTTTTGACATGGTTTCATTCCACACAGGTGGGCAGGGGCTGCCCAGGGCAGGAACTAGGCCGGGGGCTTCACCCTAGTTCAGCATATGGGTCTGTATGGGCCTGGGCCGGGATTCGATCCTCTGTCCCCAGGGCTACAAAGTGAGTGCTTCAACCGCTGAGCCATCCTGGCGTCCCCGTCACGAAATCTTTTAAGAATTATTTTCACCAAAAGTGCTGACCATGTTTATGTTTCATAACCAGCCTCTCTGATCTCTCTAAATGGAGAAACACCCTTGTGATGTCTTACAGGCAACATGTTGAAATCTAAACTGATGCTATCTACCCTCCCATGTTCTCCATTTCAGTTTAATGCTGCTACCATCCATCCACCTCCTGACCTGCTCTGGACCATTTCTTCTGCCCTCCGCATCCATTTGGTGGGTCTCTGAGGTTTCTCACCAGCCTTTTTGTTTCTCTCCCTGTTCTAGCCTCAGCAACCACTGATCCCTTTAAAAAGATTACAGCACATCCTCTCTCCTACTCCCCCCTTTGATGTGTCCTCCTTCTAATCAAGTGACTTTTAAACCTTGGACAGTGACACACACATACACATGAGGATATGTTTTTACAGAATCAGAAGTTTCCTGCAACTATACCTACAACCCATGCCACTGCAATGCTTTCTATTTTATTTTTTGAAAAAGCTGTTTTGTGACCCCCTAAATTGATGAGTCATGACCTGCCATTTATAAAAACACTGCCTACTACTCCATTGTATTAAAAAAACAACCACGCAAAAACAGAATAAAACTGTGAGTAGGTCATGTCTGGTCCCTTCCTTAAAACCTGTGAATAATCTCCCTCCTTAGCTGTTGGACTTAGGGGATGTTTATTGTGGCATTAAAAGCTTCCACCTTGCTGTGTTCTCCCTTCCGTGAGCAGGTCCTCTTCTCTGGAAAGGACGCCTCCCTTTTGCTTCGAGCTAACTCCTCATGGTCAACAAGCTCTTTTTTTTTTTTTTTT